>NW_018921718.1:41785-73496 GCF_002207925.1 Prunus avium | reverse complement strand
GAGTTAAGTTTGCTTGAAATTATCTTTTGTTCTTGTTCCGCTGCATCATTATATCTTCATTTGCATAATTTCATGAAATTATACAAATGAAGATATAACCTCAAGTATATATAATATATACTTAAGCATATCAAGTGCATGCATTGACAATAATATATTTTGCATATTCACTATTCAATATGAGCTTCCAAAAGGGTTGGCTTGAATTTGTGGAAGCTAATTAATTTACCAAAGTGTGAGCAAACAAAGTGAGATCACCAATCAAAAGGAATTGAACCCAAGGCGAACTTTTCTCTTTGGCACCATCGAATTAAACAATAAGTTTATATTAAGTATAAATTGACCTGAAAGTGCTTTTCTGAACAGATATGGTACTTGTCATTGTCTACACCACAACTGTCAGAAGTGCTTTTGCTTATGTTACTATGAACGTGTTGAATCTGGTCCAAAATTTGCACAGCAAGTAATTTCTGGTGTAGTAAAATGGGAAATAATTGCTTTTAAACTTAAGTAGATTAGAAAATGAATTCGTTTTACATCTTCTGCTGTCTTAAAGATACAAGTACACTTATGCATGTGAAAAAATAAATTAAAAAGGATGAATTTTTATTCTGTTAAATTCATATACACTGTGAAGCTGATACATATTTTGTACAACTTACACAACTTACTATAAAGAACGAAAAACAAAAAGCCCCAGCCGTACATTTTCCTGTGCTTAATTATTCATTACCAAGAAACTTAAATTAATTAAACGTTTGAAACTAAAATCATTGGTTGATGGTTGAACATCGATATGTAAATTCCCCCTCTGCAGAGTCCTAGCTTTTTGTTTGGTACTCTACTTCAAGGGATTATTGGACTAGAGCCGCCTGGCGTTATTGGACTAGGGCCGCCCGGCGGGACATCACGTCTAAGCATTCGCTTGATCAAAGGGAAGGAGGGAGGATTAATATTAGAACTGCCCCTAATTTGCAGGACATCTTTCTTCATCCTCATCGTCAATTTATCTTCCCCATGCAACACTCTGCAGGCCTCATAGCAGTGAATGTCCATAACAAAAACTACTACCATGGCCACCAAAAGCACATTCAATAACTTCATGTTGTCGGCCAAACTAAACAAAGTTTTGTTTTTTTCGTCTGCTTTTTTGTTGTCTATGGATGCAATATTGCAAAGCGAAAAATGGATGCATGAATGATGGTGGGATGGAGGGCTTTTTATATGCAACAATATACGGACCAACTGACTCGAAATTTTGAATGATATATAGCTATAGCTATTTCGTTGTTTGACTATTGAACGTCGTGTCAAAAATGTTAGAAATATTGGACGGGTAATGGCAGAGGAAACCGGGTTTCAAAATGAATCTTCAAGTTATACGTTTGCATATATATGTCTTGTTTACATACACAATTCACTTTGGAAAATGCCATTTCATTTCCTTATTATTATTATTATATTTATTTCTCAAGTGTTCTCTTACCTGGAAGAATTATAGGAAAGGAAAATAGTATTGTAAGGGCATCCACAATAGTTGTTCAATAATCCAAAGCAATTGAATTGAACTACAGTTTCAGTTGCAATGATACAGTGATCAATAGATTCAGTTTATTGCAATGAACTAAATCACACCATTACAAGTGAGATTTTAATATTTTAGTTTAATTTCATGCTATAATTGTTGCTAGGTTGTTTTTGATCAATTTATTGATCGCTTCGCAAACTGAGAAGTAAAAAGAAGTAAAGGTTGGTGGGGAAGCGTTTACAAGGATCGACCTTGAAAATGTTTGAATGTGTTGTTAGTATTGGTGTGTGTGCCAACCTTTAACACGACATGACATGCTCAATACTTTAGAGAAAAAAAATTTTGAACTTTCATGGTGATGACTCAAGACCTTGAAAATATGATATACGTTAGAATGGCTGAATGGACTTAAAATTACATTAACTAATCTCTATATTTATCAATATTATTGTTTAAGTCGTTAAATATTATTATTTTTACAATATAAAAGAATCAAACTCTTGACTTAGCCTAATTCTAATTCATTTCTTTACCCACTTTCACCGTTGGAATAGTGAACCTAACTCCAAAGGCTGTTGCTGTACATCTTCATATGTAAAATTTGACCTTGTTATTGTTAACTACGGAGAGGAAGAAGTGACGAAGAAAGAGAGAAAAGTAAAGCTTTGTATATTCTCAGAAATTGTATCTTTACATGATGATGAAATGAACCAGACCCAAGCTAACTAATCACACTAATAAACACGTGAAGAGCTTACAAACTTGCCACCTCAGCAAGGACATATGTCAATAGTAACATCAGCTAACAGTTATTTGAGCATTTGTCAAATTCCTCGTTATATATGTATTGTGATAATTTTTCGTATTATAATAGGGTTATTCGCAGCAATGGTTTCTCAATTATACTCGTAGTTACAGGTCACTCAATTCAATTATTAGTTGCAGAAGTCACTCAATTGGGTGTTGTGTTGCACAGTTAGTCCCTACCGTAATCACTTATTATCTTTTGTTCCATAAATTTCTTTATCACTATTTCCAAATCTTTTGTTGCATGCTTGAATCAGGTTAATGCATATTTTAGATATCATGCATGTATTTATATGAGACTCGCTATTCATTTTTCAAAATGAGTTTCCACAAGGGTTGGCTTCAAATTGTGGAAGCTAGCTAGTGTGAGGTCAATTACCTTTTCTTTTCTCTTTGGCACCATCGAAAACAATAAGCTTACTAAGAATAAATTGACCTCAATGTTCTTTTCAACTTCAATGATGTAAAACCATATGTCAGAGGTGCTTCTGCTTATGCTACAGTGAACATGTTGAATTTGGCCCAAAAATTGCAGAGGAAATAATATATTATTTTGAAATTCTACAGATTGCTTTTAATTTTAAACTCACTGTTAAAAGTAAATAGATAAGAAAATAAGTTGGTTTCAATTATCTTCTCTCTCTTAAAAATACATAGCACATAAGATTTATACAAGTTACACATACATGCGAAAAAAATAAATTAAAAAAGATGAATTTTCTCTTGGTATTATTCTGTCAAATTCTATACATTGTGAAGCTGATACACATTTTGTACAACTTACACAATTTACTAAAGAACAAAATAAATAAAAAAACCCAGAAAATTAAATCAACTGAATGTTGGGAACTAAAATCATTGATATGGCTGAACTTGGATATGCAGATGCCCCCCTCTGCAGGCTCTCCTAGCTCTTTGTCTGGTACTCCACTTCAAGGGGTTGTCGGATTAGGGCCGCCGGACGGGACAGTACCGCTAAGGATCTGCTTGATCAGAGGGAAGAAGGGACGATTAAGATTAGAACTGCCCCTAATTTGCAGAACATCTTTCTTCATCCTCATCGTCAAAGTTTCTTCCCCATGCAGCACTCTACAGGCCTCGTATGAGTGCATGCTCATAAGAAAAACTACCACCATGGCCACCAAAAGCATGTTTACAAACTTCATTTTGTTGGGCAAATAGGAAAAAAATTGCTTTTGCTGCTTTTTTCTGTTTGGGTTTCTTTTTTGAAATCGCTCTGCAATGCAAACAAAAGATGGAATGAATGAATGAATGAAGAATAGATGGGGCTTTTTATAGTGCATATCAAAATGACCAATTTTGCATGACGTGAATTTTTGAATATATAAATCTATTCGTTGTTTTGACTATTTGACGATTATGTTGAAGGGTTAGAATTGAATGGGTCGTGAACCGGGTTTGTGAACCTTATATACTCCAATTGAAAAAGTTGAGAGTAGATCAAAATGCAAAATACCTTTTCTTTTTTTTTTTTTTTTTTGGTTTAAAAAAAATATTGTAATTCAAAATATTTTAGGTAGAATTTATATTTGTTTACTTATTTTCTAGTGTATATATATTTTGTAATTAAGTTTACCTGATTCAAAATTTATTTTATTTTAAAATAAAAAATTAGTAGTACTTGAGGTATGTTGACCTATTCTTCTTACTATTTGCTTGCATCGCAAAACAAAACAAAAAAACACGTCGCACACTTGAATTGAGAATTGAGCTTGGCAGGGAGGGAAGCGTGTACACGGCTTTTGAAAGTTGAATGTTTTGAACTTGAAAGTATTGGTGTGTGTTAACCTTTTACACGACAGGATGTATACTACTTGGGTTGTGTCAAATTAATCTTAAAGTAGTTTATTGGAAATCACATTTCATAATACCATAGTCTAAACTACAAAAGGAAGGGTGTTTCTCACACATACACTACGTATCAAGGTGCCATGCGGAGTTTGAACCTAAGACCACTGATATGCAAATTAAGGTCGTTTTCCACGTGTGATGTACTATTTATAGCATAAAACACATCAAATGCAATGACACAACATGTTACATTATTTTTATTATTTTTTTAAAAATACAAGTAATAATGTAAATTATTCTATGTAAAATGGGTGTAGCCCAGTAAAAAAGGGTCTTGACTGGTAGACCAGTGGTCTCAGGTTTGAACCCTCATGGCACTTTGGTAGTGTGTGTATGAGAAATCCACATCTCCTTATAGTTTATTATCGCCTTGTATTAGGAAAAAAAAAAAAATCTGAACGGGGAGGGAGATTGAACTTGGGTGCAAAGGAGGCGGGCTCATTGCCATAATCAACTGGCCTAACTCACGTGTGCAACATGTTATAGTATAACTAGCCTTCTTAATTTTATGTTGTTGTGTTTGTATTGCTACACGCTATATATGCTTGAATATATAAGAAGGATTTGTGAATTATTTTGAAATAACAAGAATCTTCTTAATTTCCTTTTTGTAGCACCGTGAGTAATTAGTATAACTGCTATATTACAAGGGTGGGAGATGATGCGAGTTGAATGGTGCTATAGTGGTCAATAGTTGGCTTCAATAGTAAAACATAATAAACTGAAATGGGTATGAATATAACATGAATTTTCGTGTTATGTGCCATATCAATTATTTACCAATTGGGTTGATGCTCATTGTAGATATCATGCCCCTAATTTGATTTTGCACTTCTGCAGTGTAATTTCTATATATTTCTATATTCAAATATTGAAGTAAAACAATATCTACTATAGCATATAATAAAAGAAGCAATAGCTTTTCTGGATTTTCTTTTTCATTTGCTGTTCGACCAAAAATGAAATATCTTTTAAAGTCACTGTTGTAGGAAAATAGAAAAGAACTGAGCAAATAGAAATTGAGAAAGAAAAAAAACAGAAAGAAAGAATTTCCTCTGTAATTGGTATTATTCTGTCAAATTCATATACATTTTGTATAACTTACACAACTTACTAAAGAACAAAAAAAAAAAGAAGCCCCAGCTTTCAGGTACTTTTCCTGTGCTTAATTATTCATTACCTAGAAAATTAAGTTAATTAAATGTTTGGAACTAAATTAAGACTATCCAAGCTTTGCGGAATGCTGGAACTCATTATGTGGCTCGGTCATTTTTATATAACACCATTGAAGCATTGTCTTTGGATTTGCCAGTAAAGAAATAACTGGGGAGGGGGCGTATCTTGAACTTATTCTGATTCTCCCTGATGTAGTTTGTGCTTATATCTCAGGCTGAACATTATCTTTATATTCCACCAAAAGGAGAATGCAGAAGACACAGTTTGAAATCTTCTGTTAAGCTATATTAAACTAATAAAACCTAACAGACGGTGGTTATTATGCTTCAGTTATTTCTGATGATTTAAATTGGATAGTTATGCTAATTTAAAGTTTATGACTTAGTTGACCTGATCTCTGGAGTTCCTTTGACATAGATTCTACCTGGCAATAATGGCTGTGATGCTTTAGATTCCTTTCTATTGGATTGATTGTGGTTTACATAAGGGAAAATGTTGTTTATCATAAAAAAATGTTGAGAGATGCATAGTTTTATGGGACTATTTGTAGAAGCTATTCTCCTATATGGGACCACATTCTTGTAAGTTCGCTTTTGTGTATGCTTATTAATGTCCTTTTGGGCGTATGTCATCTGCCCCTAGTTTATGAGTGCCTTTTGAATTTCTCTCCCACTGTGAGTGCTCCTCTGCATTTGAAGAACATCATCTTGTATAGGAAATTAGAACTTGAAGACCTAACTGGAATGCAGCCACTTTAAAACTTGCCCCTCTGCATTTGATCTTTCAATGATGATTTTCAAAGGAAGTTATTGCTTTTGTTGCTCAAATGTTGTGTCTACTGCACTGCAGGTTTAAGGAGTCACGTATACCAAAGGCTCCTTGCAACTCATTATTTGGATTTGTTGTATTGGACGGAGAGCTGCTTAGTATGATCTAATATCTATCTACCCCCAAGCCCATTTCTGGGTTTGAATTCAGGTTTTGTCCTTTCAGTTGCCTAGATTATTTTTTTGAATTTAAAAAGATAAAAGCCTCGGTTAGATTAGATTCATCCATTATTTTTGGTAGCGTCATATCTCAAAAGTCAGTGATTCTCACGTTTTCCCTTGGCAAGGTTTAGGCAAAAAGGTTTTCTATGAGTTCACCACATAGAAAGCATTACATGTATTTTCAACAGATTCGACGTTGTTTACCAGCCGTATACAAACATGTGACTGTCTCTCTTTCATTTTTCATTTATACTCAATTGGTCTTCTCCTCTGTTAAAACAAAACGGCTCGTGTTAGAAAGTCTAGTCATTTTCCCCACAAGAGAAGTCTTCTCAGAACTACCAAATGTCGTGCAAAAGTTGCGAACCAAAAAGAGAATGTCGTGTAGGAATTCAGCACATGCAAAAAATTTGAGACCAAAGCTGCAGACATTCAGGGGCCAAAGTGAGGTTTCACGTTTCCACCAAGTTTTGAGTGCAAAAAATTTCAGAACATGACGAAGCAGAATTGAGATATATAATGCGTGAAGAATGGGCCAGTCAAATTCAATCCAGATTGCAGCCTTAAACCTCAACATATATGGCGACTTTTATCTGCTGTTTTATTGACTTCAAGATTGAGATATAAGAAAATTCCTATCAGAGTAAGTCAACCCAAAATCGTGATTTAACATTTTGTCAAACATTCAGGTATTTTTCTGTACTTATTCACTGCCAATTAACAAGATGAAAGAATTAAAATATAAGGTTGATGGTTGAACTTTTGATGTTTTGATGCCCCTCTGCAGCAGACTGCAGAATTTAGGGTTTAGGGAAATTATATGACTTTGATTTTTCAAAGGTATTTATCTGTCTAGCCATAGCAATTTCGTTGTCTTGACTAATGACGGCCGTGTCAAAAGGTTAGAAAAAATTGAACGGGTCATGCCAGAGGAACCTGGGTTTCAAAATGAATCTTCAAGTTATATACTATGTATTGCTACGTACAAAATTCACCTTGGAAAATGCCATTTCATTTCGTTGCTGTTATTTATTATTATTTTGCTAGTGTTTCTCTTACGTGGAAGACTTACAGGTATTGTAATTAGAATCTAACAAATGTTCTCTCTCGTTGCTTGCTTCGCAAACTGAGGACTAAAGAAGGAAAAAGCTTGGTGGGGAAGCATTTACAAGAACCTTGAAAGTTTGAAGTTTTGGCGTGTGCTAAACTTTTACACGATAATTTTAGACCCAAAAAAATTGAATTTCATAGTGATGACTCAAGACCTTGAAAGTATGGTATGTAGAATGACCAAGTGTACTTAATTATATTAACTAATCTCTCTATTTACCATTATATTATTATGTAATTCGTTATTTCTTTTTAGTATAAGCGACAGTCTAAACTACAAGGGAGGAGGCTTACACACACACAACTATGATGTCGTGGGGATTCGAACTTGAGTTAACACTGCTAACCCCAAGGGCTTGTTCCAAATATCTTCATTTGTATCATTTCATCAAGATCAAACTATACAAATAAAGATATAACCTCAAGTATATAAACTTGAGCATATCAAGTGCATGCATTGGCAATAAACTTAATTATCCCTCGTTATAAATTGTTTATTTGAGTAATGTATGGTGACAGTTTTTCTTTCTATATATATTACTTAATTACCTATTATATTTTGCATATTCACTATTCAAAATGAACTTCCAAAAGGGTTGGCTTGAATTTGTGGAAGCTAATTAATTTACCAAAGTGTGAGCAAACAACGTGAGATCACCAATCAAAAGGAATTGAACCCAAGGCGAACTTTTCTTTTCTCTTTGGCACCATCGAATTAAACAATAAGTTATTATATTAAGTATAAATTGAACTAAAAGTGCTTTTCTGAACATATATGGTACTTGTTAATGTCCACACCACAACTGTTAGAGGTGCTTCTGCTTATGTTACTATGAACGTATTGAATCTGGTCCAAAATTTGCAGAGCAAGTAATTTCTGGTGTATTAAAACGGGAAATTGCTTTTAAACTTAAATAGATAAGAAAATGAATTCGTTTTACATATTCTGTTATGTCTTAAAGATACAAGTACACATATGCATGCGAAAAAATAAATTAAAAAGGATGAATTTTTATTCTGTCAAATTCATATACACTGTGAAGCTGTACACATTATGTACAACTTACACAACTTACAATAGAGAACGAAAAACAAAAAGGCCAAGCCGTACATTTTCCTGTGCTTAATTATTCATTACCAAGAAACTTAAATTAATTAAACATTTGAAACTAAAATCATTGGTTGATGGTTGAACGTCGATATGTAGATTCCCCCTTTACAGAGTCCTAGCTCTTTGTTTGGTACTCTACTTCAAGGGATAGTACCACTATGGCCGCCGGGCGGGACAGGACCTCTGAGCATTTGCTTGATCAAAGGGAAGAAGGATGGAGGATTAACACCCCTAATTTGCAAAACATCTTCCTTCTTCCTCATCGTCAAGTTTTCTTCCCCATGCAACATTCTGCATGCCTCATATGAGTGCATGTTCATAAGAAAAACAACTACCATGGCCACCAAAACCATGTGTACAAACTTCATCGTGTTGGGAAAATAACAAAAAAATCTGCCTTTTCTGTTTGGGTTTCTTTTTTTGTGATCGCTGTGTATGCAAATGCAAGCAAAAGATGGAATGTATGAATGAATAATAGATGGGGGATATGAGGCCTTATATATATATGCATCAATTCAATATGGACCAATTTACACATGACTTGAATATTTGAATATACATGTATTTGTTCCTTGTTTTGACTCTTGACGATTACGTTAAAGGGTTAGAATTGAATGAGTCGGGTGTGGAACTCATACTCCGAAATAGATCAAAATGCAAAACACCTTTTTTTTTATATTCTTTTTTTGTTTTTTTGTTTTTGTTGTAATTCAAAATATTGTAGGTAGAATTAATATTCGTTTACTTATTCTAGTATATTTTGCAATTAAGTTTTCCTGATTGAAATTTTATTTCATTTTAAAATAAAAAATTAGCAGTGCTAGAGGTATGTGTTGACCAACCCTTGTTGACTTATTCTTCTCACTATTTAGTATTTGCTTGCACCGAAATGTTGTGAAGTGAGATTTGAGCTTGGCGAGGAGGGGACCGTGTACACGGCCTTTGAACGTTGAATGTTTTGAACTTGAAAGTATTTGTGTTGTTGTGTGTGGTGCTAACCTTTTACACGACAGAATTAATCTTAAATTGTAGTTGATTGGAAAATATGTTCTATTACCACAGCACCTATAGATGGCTGGCTGCAATATTTACTTGACTATATTTACTTGCTGGGGAGAATGAGTACAAAACCCAGTTTCCACCTCAATTAGTTTGGCCTGGCCTTTTTTATTCCTTAATCTCATGTTGTGTGTTTTCTGTTGTGTTTGTATTGCTACATACATGCTATTATATATGCTTGAATGTATATATAAGAAGGTTATTTTGAAACAACCAAAATATTCTTTCCTTTTGTACTACCGAAAGTGATAGGTAGTTACAATATTGTTAATCTATAATAATGCTATCGACACCAACTCATTTTATCATCAACATTTGGTTACCAGTGGATGTGACACAACGACTATGTTACAGCAGCAGAGATGATGTAGGGTAGATGGTGCTATTATATATGATGAATGGAGGTATAACAAATGACATGAATTAGCTAGTGTGTCATATGCAATATTAGTTGATAAATAATGGATTTTTGTAGAAATGTAACCTGAACTTATACATCAGTTTCAATTTGTCACCTTAAAGAAAAATTTAAGCAAAATGTCACCTTAAGTTTTCAAAATCCATGATTTGTCACATGACTTTAACATCATCCAATTTTTCATCCATTTTGAAGGGTATTTTAGTCTTTCCAATATGTAAACCCTCTTTTTTATATAATTTAAATATAAAGCTATGTAAACCCTCTTGCTTGGAAAGACTAAAATACCCTTCAAAATGGATGGAAAATTGGATGATGTTAAAGTCAGGTGACAAATCATGAATTTTGAAAACTTAAGGTGACATTTTGCTTAAATTTTTCTTTAAGGTAATAAATTGAAACTGATGTATATATAAGTTCAGGTAACATTTCTATAAATACCCTATAATATTAATATGAAAGGGAGGGTTGGCTTCAAATTGTGTCGTCTAATTAATTTACCAAAGTGAAAGATCTAACCTTTTATTTTTGTCTCACATAGCTAGGTTGGATTTGTGGATCCTATAGTAGTAGAAGAGTGACATAAATAATAATGGCTGCTAGGTTGTTTTTGATCAACTTATTGCTTGCTTCGCAAACTGAGAAGTAATAATTAAGAAGTAAAGGTCGGTGGGGAAGCGACCTTGAAAATGTTTGCATGTCTGTAGTGTTGGTGTGTGCCAGCCTTTTACACGACATGACATGCTCAATACTTTAGACAAAACAAAATTTAAATTTTCATGGTGATGCCTCAAAACCTTGAAAATATCATCATATATGTAACCCTTTGTTACAGTCAACTTGTTCAATTTAGTCCAAAAATTGCAGAGCAAGTAATATTATATTTTGAAATTCTGCAGATTGCTTTTAATTTTAAACTCACTGTTAAAGGTAAATAGATAAGAAAATAAATTGGTTTTAATTATCTTCTCTCTTACAGATACATAACACATAAGATTTATACAAGTTACACATACATGCGAAAAAAATAAAATGAATTTCCACTTGGTATTATTCTGTCAAATTCTATATATATTGTGAAGCTGATACACATTTTGTACAACTTACACAACTTACTAAAGAACAAAAAACAAGAAAACCCCAGAAAATTAAATCAACTGAATGTTGGGAACTAAAATCATTGATATGGCTGAACTTGGATATGCAGATGCCCCCCTCTGCAGGCTCTCCTAGCTTTTTGTCTGGTACTCTACTTCAAGGGGTTGTCGGATTAGGGCCGCCGGACGGGACAGAACCACTAAGGATCTGCTTGATTAGAGGGAAGAATGGACGATTAAGATTAGAACTGCCCCTAATTTGCAGAACATCTTTCTTCATCCTCATCGTCAAAGTTTCTTCCCCATGCAACACTCTGCAGGCCTCGTATGAGTGCATGCTCATAAGAAAAACTACTACCATGGCCACCAAAAGCATGTTTACAAACTTCATTTTGTTGGGAAAATAACAAAAAAATTGATTTTGCTGCTTTTTTCTTTTGGTTTCTTTTTCGGTCGGTCTGTATGCAATGCAAGCAAAAGATGGAATGAATGAAGAATAGATGGGGGCTATGGGGGTTTTTATAGATACGCATATCATAATGGAGCCAATTTTGCATGACTTGAATTTTTGAATATATAAATCTATTCGTTGTTTTGACTATTTGACGATTATGTTAAAGGGTTAGAATTGAATGGGTCGTGCCATACCCAAAAGGAACCGGATTTGTGAACCTTATATACTCCAATTGAAAAGGTTGAGAGTAGAGCAAAATGCAAAACACCTTTTTTTAAAAAATAAAATTTATAAATATTGTAATTCAAAATATTTTAGGTAGAATTTATATTTGTTTACTTATTTTCTAGTATATATATATATATATATATATATTTTGTAATTAAGTTTACCTGATTAAAGTTTTATTTTATTTTAAAATAAAAAATTAGTAGTACTAGAGGTATGTTGACCTATTCTTCTTACTATTTGCTTGCATCGCAAAAGAAGAAAAAAAAACGTACACGGCTTTTGAACGTTGAAAGTTTTGAACTTCAAAGTATTGGTGTGTCACACACAGGATGTAAACACTACTTGGGTTGGGTCGTGTCAAATAACCTCAAGTTGGCGGAACCACTATGTGGGCTGCCATGGACTGTAGCCCAAGGAAGGTTTTGGGAGAAAAAAAATATTAAACCTATATAGTCTAGTATCTTAACCCAAAAATGAATTTAAAAAATATACGATTTCATACCTTACCAATACTAATAGGCATAGTCAGAGGTCTTCCACATTTGTATTTGGTGTCAAAAATTGTCCCAACATCAATTTTAATCTTTTTTCATTAATTTATCTCCAAAAGAGAAGCATTTGTCTAAATGAAATTCACCATTTTGTGAATAATATAGCTCTAATTTTTTATTTTTTATTTTTACAACTAACGCGGTTTATAAGATTTAATGTATACTTAGATTAAATTTTAATGAGGTGGCATGTGTAGGACAAAGTCAAGCAGATCATAGTAGATAAAATCATAGCAGAGGATCCAAGTCCATGTTGTTAAGAGTTAATTTCAGTTTGGTACCCTGAAGTTGCATACTTAAGGCATGTTTGGCCATACACTTTCAATTTTAACAATGCAATACCTCGATATTGAAAAATTGTTGCAATGTGATTTTGTTGTTAAATTGACTGTTCAAAATATATGTTTAAGTGTTGATGTGGGCATGTGGGATCCACTTTTTTGTTTAATTGAAATAATTTTTTTTAAAAAAACTAGAATTAAATTTAATAAATAATTATTAAATATTGAAAAACCGAAAAAAGCAAAAGAAAAAAAAATACTCCATCCCTCCCTCACTTTCTCTCTCTGCAACTCTTTCTCTGAAGCGGCCGTGGAAACAGATTGAGATCACAGCCTTCAGCTGGGAGGGGGGAGAGACCACATAGTAGTAGATCCCAATCCACTCTAACTTGGAGGTATAAAAATTAAATTAAACTATAAATATCTAAATAGTGCTCCAAAAATCCCTAATTGAATTTCAGTGAAGTCAAAGGAAACCAAAAGTAGTCGCATCCAAGCATCTAACAATGGCCGCTCAAGAAGGCAGACAGTTGTGAAGACGATGTAATGGCATGTAGCTGTCGCCATTCTCCTTCCACCGACTCAACATTGCCTCTGGTCCATTAACTCAAATGTCTTCATCAGGTAGCTTCCGTCTCAGGGTTTCTCTGTCCAGCTCTAGCATGTCGCCACCACACTCCTCACTCTCCTCGATGACCATCGTCGAACCCTAGCACCAGCCCACTAGGCCCCACTCTAGGGAGAGAGAGAGAGAGAGAGAGAGCGGTGGATTTTGAAGATTAATATTAAACAAATAAAGTCCGAAAAAAAGTTTTGTCTTTTTGGAACCGGGAGGAGGAGGTTGTGTCGGTAAACATTTAGCAATTTGACCTTTTGGTGAAAACCAAGGTATCCCCCGCAACTTGATGTATCCGTATATTAGAATTTTCGTCTTCTTCTCTAACCTAGTTCCCTTTTTTATGCTAATTTCTTTCTTTCTCTCTCTCTCTCTCTCGCAGCTTCCTTCCTCATTTTCTCCACCTCTCTCGTTCTCTCTCTTTTTTGATCTTCCCTCTCTCCATTCGCTCCCTCCGCGACTACGTATTCCTCCAGTCTCTTTTCAAGACAGATTTGAGTCAGTCACAATCTTTAGAAAACTTTAAGTGAGAAAGTGTTTGATCTTAGTTCTATGCCTAAGGAGTTTCTAGAATTTGTCAATAACCATTATCTCTCTACTCTCTGCACTCACAACCAACAAGTTAATATTCAAAATGAGTTTTTAACTCCAGCACATGAGATTTATACAAGTTAAAAAAATAAATTAAAAAGAATGAATTTCCTCTTGGTATTATTCTGTCAAATTCTATACATTGTAAAGCTGATACACATTTTGTACAACTTACACAACTTACTAAAGAACAAAAAACAAAAAAACCCAGAGCTTGCTGGTATTTTCCTGTGCTAATTATTCATTACCAAGAAAATTAATTAAATCAACTAATTGCTGCGACTGAAATCATTGGTATGGCTGAACTTGGATATGCAGATGCCCCCCTCTGCAGGCTCTCCTAGCTTTTTGTCTGGTACTCTACTTCAAGGGGTTGTCGGATTAGGGCCACCGGACGGGACAGTACCACTAAGGATCTGCTTGATTAGAGGGAAGAATGGACGATTAAGATTAGAACTGCCCCTAAGTTGCAGAACATGTTTCTTCATCCTCATCGTCAAAGTTTCTTCCCCATGCAGCACTCTGCAGGCCTCGTATGAGTGCATGCTCATAAGAAAAACTACTACCATGGCCACCAAAAGCATGTTTACAAACTTCATTTTGTTGGGCAAACTGGAAAAAATTGCTTTTGCTGCTTTTTTCTGTTTGGGTTTCTTTTTTGTGATCGCTCTGCAATGCAAACAAAAGATGGAATGAATGAAGATGGGGGGCTATGGGGCTTTTTATAGATATGCATATCAAAATGACCAATTTTGCATGACTTGAATTTTTGAATATATAAATCTATTCGTTGTTTTTGACTATTTGAAAATTATGTTGAAGGGTTAGAATTGAATGGGTCGTGAACCGGGTTTTAGGTAGAATTTATATTTGTTTACTTATTTTCTAGTATGTATTTTGCAATTAGGTTTTCCTGATTCTATTTTATTTTATTTTAAAATAAAAAAGAGTAGTAGTACTAGTACTAGAGGTTATGTTGACCTATTCTTCTTACTATTTGCTTGCGTCGCAAAAAAAAAAACAACGTCGCCACACTTGAACTGAGAATTGAGTTTGGCTGGGAGGGAAGCGTGTACACGGCTTCTGAACGTTGAATGTTTTGAACTTCAAAGTATCGGTGTGTGCTACCTTTTACACGACAGGATGTATCTACACTACTTGGGTTGGGTTGTGTCAAATGAATCTTAAAGTAGTTTATTGGAAATCATATTTTATAACCAAAGGAGCTATAGCTGTAATTTATATATATAATATAAGTGATATGTACCAAGGTGCCATGCGGGGTTTGAACCTGAGACCACTGATATGCAAATCAAGGTCCTTTTCAAACCAGTGATGTACTATTTATAACATAAAACACATCAAATGTAATGACACAACATGTTACATTATTTTTTTTAATACAAGTAATAATCTAAATTATTCTAATCTATGCAAAAGGGGTCTATCTCAGTAAAAACAGAGTATTGACTAGTAGACCAGTAGTTTTAGGTTTGAACCCTGATGACACTTTGGTAAGTGAATTGTCTTGTCATTGTAGATATCATGCCCCTAATGTGAAATATTAGATTTTGTGCATCTATTATATGCGTGCGAAGTGAATTTCCAAAAGGGTTGGCTTCAAATTGTGTCAGCTAAATTTACCAAAGTGAAAGATGTGAGCAAAAACACGGCACCAAATAGAAAATGATCGTTGAAACAAAGTTTTTAAACTGAATGTGACCTTTTAATTTTCTCTTTGGCACGAAACGTACGACAAGTTCAATTGACTTGAAGGTGCCTTTCCAAATATGGCATGTACGTATCACGGTCAACTACGGTCAGAGGTGCTTGCTTCTGTTGATGTTACTATGTACGTGTTTGATTTTGGTCCAAAATTGCAGCATGAACTATATATATTTGCACTTCTGCAGTGTAATTTCTATATATTTCTACATTCAAATATTGAAGTAAAACAATAGCATATAATAAAAGAAGCAAAAGCTTTTCTAGATTTTATTTTTCATTTGCTGGTCGACAAAAAGGCAATATCTTTTAAACTCATATCTGTTATAGGAAAGTAGAAAAGAACTGAGCAAATAGAAATTGAGAAAGAAAAAAGAGAAGAAGAAAGAATTTCCTCTGTAATTGGTATTATTCTGTCAAATTCACATACATTTTGTATAACTTACAAAGAACAAAAAAAAGAAGCCCCAGCTTTCAGGTATTTTTCCTGTGCTTAATTATTCATTAACTAGAAAGTTAAGTTAACTAAATATTTGGAACTAAATCTTTGGTGGTTGATGGTTGAACTTTGATATGTAGATGCCCCCTTTGCAGACGTACGTACTACTTCAAGGTTTCGTGGGATTCGGACCGCCGGACGGGACAGAGCCACTAAGTATCTGCTTGATCAAAGGGAAGAAGGATGGAGGATTAACACCCCTAATTTGCAAAACATCTTTCTTCATCCTCATCGTCAAGTTTTCTTCCCCATGCAACATTCTGCATGCCTCATATGAGTGCATGTTCATAAGAAAAACAACTACCATGGCCACCAAAACCATTTGTACAAACTTCATCTTGGGAAAATAACACAAAAATTTGCCTTTTCTGTTTGGGTTTCTTTTTTTGTGATCGCTGTGTATGCAAATGCAAGCAAAAGATGGAATGTATGAATGAATAATAGATGGGGGATATGAGGCCTTTTATATATAGATATATATATGCATCAATTCAATATGGACCAATTTACACATAACTTGAATATTTGAATATACATGTATTTTTTTCCTTGTTTTGACTCTTAACGATTACGTTAAAGGGTTAGAATTGAATGAGTCGGGTTTTACTATATTCTGAACTCATATACTCCGAATAGATCAAAATGCAAAACACCTTGTTTTTTCTTCTTTTTTTGTTTTTTTGTTTTTGTTGTAATTCAAAATATTGTAGGTATAATTTATATTCGTTTACTTATTATAGTATATTTTGCAATAAAGTTTTCCTGATTGAAATTTATTTTATTTTAAAATAAAAAATTAGTAATGCTAGAGGTATGTGTTGACCAACCCTTGTTGACTTGTTCTTCTCACTATTTGCTTGCACCGAAATGTTGTGAACTGAAATTTGAGCTTGGCGAGGAGGGGACCGTGTACACGGCCTTTGAACGTTGAATGTTTTGAACTTGAAAGTATTTGTGTTGTTGTGTGTGGTGCTAACCTTTTACACGACAGAATTAATCTTAAATTATATAGTTGATTGGCAAATATGTTTTATTACCACAGCACCTATAGATGCAATATTTGAAAGTAAGGGTAATAAAACATCATCTTATTGACTATATTGGCCTGGCCTTTTTTTATTCCTTAATCTTATGCTGTGTTTTCTGTTGTGTTTGTATTGCTACATATACATGCTATATATGCTTGAATTGAATGTATATATAAGAAGGTTATTTTGAAACAACAAAAATCTTCGTTTCCTTTTGTACTACATACCGAGTCATAGGTAGTTACAATGTTAATCTATAATAATGCTACTGACACCAACTCATTTTATCATCAATATTTGGTTACCCGTGGATGTGACACAACGACTATGTTACGAAGGCATGAATGATGTAGGGTAGATGGGGCTATTACGGTGAATGATTGGGTTAACATTAAATTACATATAACAAAGGTACCGCATATAACATGAACTATTATGTCATATGCCACATTAGTTGATAAACAATAATGGATAAATGAGTTGGTGGTGCCCATGTAAGATATCATATGCCCCCCCTATAAAATGAAAAGCAGGGGTTGGCTTCAAATTGTGTCGTCAAATTAATTTACCAAAGTGAAGGATATAAGCCACCAAATAAAAATGATGTGGTTGAAACCATGTGGGCGGAACTACATACAAAGCTACACTGGGCCTAAGTAGCTTTTTGAAGAAAATTTTTTTAGCCTATTGTAGCCAATGTAGGTTTTTAAAGAAAAACACAATTAAACTTATATAGCCCATCAACTTGCCGTTTCCACTTGTGGTTGGAGCCCTCATTTTGGCAGTTTCTCCAATATTTCAAAGAAGACATCTTTTTAGACAATAAATAAATAAATAAATAAACTCAATAATAGAGAAATATTATTTTTCTAAACTATGTTTTGTGGTTTTCCCCATTGTTCTCGTGTTAACCCTTTTGTTGCATTTAATTTGTATTTGTTTTATGCTAAATTTATTGAAAATTAGTTCATAGGACTATAAACTAGCGTGGTTTACATAATTTAATATATATTTTTATTTCTAGAAAAAAATATAGAAATTGTAAGTTAAAAAATATAATTAAATTTTAAGCTAAAAATTTTAGCTAGCCCACCCATTAAAAAATTCATGGTTCCACCCTTGGTTAAAACAAACTTTTTACTGAAGGTGAACTTTTCTTTTCTTCTTTGGCACGAAATGATAAGTTCAATTGACCTTATATATGTTGTGTTCCATTGTCAACTATAAGGTCAGAGGTGCTTGCTTCTGCTGATGTTACTTAGTACGTGTTCAAAATTCTGTCCAAAATTGCAGAGCATGCATTCTATTTTTGCACTTCTGCAGCGTAATTTCTGTAGTTTATAATAAAACAAGCAACACCTTTCCTCCTCTTTTTTTTCATTTGCAGATCAACAAAAAGGCAATAGAAATTAAAATTAAAAGAAAGAATTTCCTCTGTGCTCGATATTATTATGTCAAATTCTTACACACCGTATAGGTTTTTATACAACTTAAACACCTTAGTAAAGAAAAGAAAAAAAGCCTTAGCTTTCAGGTTTTTTTTCCTGTGCTAAATTATTCATTACCAAGAAAATAAATAAATAAAATGCTTGGAACTAAAATCTTTGATTGATGCCCCCCTCTGCAGAGTATACGCATACTAGCTCTTTGTGTGGTGCTCTACTTCAAGGTTTCGTCGGATTCGGACCGCCAGACGGGACAGGACCTCTAAGTATCTGCTTGATCAAAGGGAAGAAAGAGGGAGGATTAACAACCCTAATTTGCAAAACATCTTTCTTCATCCTCGTCACCATCAAATTTTCTTCCCCATGCAACACTCTGCAGGCCTCATATGAGTGCATGTTCAGAAGAAAAACCACTACCATGGCCACCAAAATCATGTGTACAAACTTCATTTTGTTAGGCAAATGACAAGAAATGTTTTTTTTTTTTTTGGGTTGGGTTTCTTTTTTTGATCGCTCTGTATGCAATGCAAGCAAAAAGATGGAATGAATGAATGAATAATAGAGGCGGGATGTAGGGCTTTTATATGCATCAATATGGACCAACTTGCATGAACATGCCTTGGATTTTTTCAATATGTGTATCTATTTTATTCTTTGGTTTGACTATTGACAATTATGTTACAGGGTTAGAATTGAATGGGTCGTCATGCCCAGCCAGAAGGGGAACTGAGTTTAATTTTGTAATTAAGTTGAGCTAGATTTTTGGTTACTTATTCTTTAATATTTTGTAATTAAGTTCTACTGATTTAATTAATTAATTAATTTTTAATCCACAGTATTAGAGGTATGTATGTTGACCTTGACCACATCCTCCTGTTGAGTTTTTCTGGCATCGAAATGTTGCATAGTTTTGAATTTGAGGTGAGATTAGAGAGCTAGGCATGGAGGGAAGCGTGTCCAAGGCCTTTGAACGTTGAATATTTTGAAGTTTTATTGGTCCTCCTAGCTACTAGCGATCCTGTGATAAGCTTTTACACGACAACAAAAATTAAAATTAAAAAATTAAAAAGAAAACTTTAATCATATGGTGTTGAGACTGAAGTCCCATTTGACTTGACATGTTTCTAGCGGGACCCCACGTTTTTATTTAATTAATTAGGACCTCTTTTATTCTCCAGCCAGAGCTTTGTTTTAATTTGATTTAGACAAAATTATACAAGAATAAGTCATGATCCAGAACGGGTAAGTGTCTTAATTATATTAAAGTGACTGCTTGTCCTTGGGCAGACATTTCTTTAAAAGTATATCTTAGTACGGCATCTACAACGTTATGTGGATTGGGGTACCTATTATAGCGCAAGGAGGTGGAGTAGGTACTGCATATTGTATCTCTACTCAGCCTAGGAACGCAGTGTTCGACAAAAGCCTAAACGAAGTCTGTGTTGCTTTGATGTGCTTGTTTGTTTAAAAAATTCTGGCCAAAACGACGCCGTTTTTGAACCATAAATTTTTTTTAATTAAAAAAAAGAAAGAAAAAAAGAAAAAAAGAGGAAACTCGGGCTGCCATTTCGTGGGCTTTAACCTATTTCTATCTAAGGCCTGCATATAAAAGGACAAAAGGCTTTAAACAAGGTGTTTTAACTCTACGGCTTTTTAACAACAAGGCTTTCTTTTTCTTCTACAACACAGACTTGGTATTGTTTAAATAAGGATATTTGATTGTCAATTTTTTTATATAAAGCTTTTAGCCTTTCAAAATTGCACTTCCACTAAAAAATTCCTATGCCCGCCAGTGGCTTTGTGTACCATGTTTATTAGCAACATCTCTAACAATATTCGGCCTTCAACAATGTAATAAGTAAATGTGTTACATGGTTCACTAATGACAACTTTATATCATTATCTTGAAATTTTAAATTGATGTGGAATAACAGTTGGTTTAAACTCTTGTCTTTGTTGTTGTTGTCAGAAGTTGGTTTAAACCCTTAAAGGGTTCAACAT
Organism: Prunus avium; assembly: GCF_002207925.1. The sequence continues at coordinate 52,907 of NW_018921718.1, read as the reverse complement.
GTTGAATTCAAGACTTCCTCTGTTATTTTAGTCACCCTCAAGACTTTTTCAGTTAATCTAACTTTTTTATCTTGCATTGATGTAGCAGATCCAACATCACTAATGCCTGGTGCTTTAAATTGACGACATGATTTAGACTTGGGGTTTTCTTAATTTTCACTCTAGTTTCTGTTCTTGAAAACCTGATGATATTTGCTCATTCATTATTTGGCAAAATCAGATTTAATATACATTATTGTTCAATTCCTTTTGCACTTCTCATGTGGCCTGAAGGAGTTTGGAAAGGGTATGCTGGGCTGCATCACATATGTCCCTCTCCTCCCTCACCCTCCAGCTAGTGCATCACATATTAGATAAAACAAATAGAATGGTTTCTATATAAATAACAAATTATTTGAATTTATAACAATTCATGGGTTACAACTTACAACATTAGTTATATCCCTAAGAAAAAAAAAGGGGGGGGTGGTTGTTTAATTATTTATCATCCAAAATAGAAAATGCCGTGCTACATATACACAGTTGAACTAATTAAGAGCTAAGCTTTTGGTGCTCAGTTCTGAGTCTTATTAACGCTGCAACAGTAACCCTTGGTCTCAGTAAAGTGAGGAAAGTCATGGCTGCAGGCATAGAGTGGTTTGGCTACATGTTCATCTGATTCAGGTGCAAGTACCCGAGCCGCGGCCGGGAATGTGGGTGCAGGGATTGGGGCCAGATGGGGGCGCTTGACCCCTTGCGAGGTACTGAGACCCAAGAACAAGACCATGGTTCTTAGCCCATTGCTCTGCTTTCAAATGCCTCATTTCTCCAAGTTGTAGACAAGAAAACAAAATGAGCAGAACGACAAGAGTTGAGAACAGCTGGGTTTTCCTAAAACAGAACCTCATTCTTTGAGACTGAAATGTAATGGAACTTTTATCTTTTTGTTGCAGGATTTTCCTCTATCAGTATCCTTGGTTTTCCTTTTGTGTTTTTCCTCTGTTTAAATGAATTTTGACACAGTGGTTTGTAAGGCAATGGACTTTGGGATGGTGGAAGTGTTGGTGGAGGTCAGAGCTCTTATATAGAGAGGGATTTTTAATTTCCAAAAATCATGCCTTTGACCTGTGCTTTGTTCTTACTTCTGAGTTTGAAATTGACTGAGCTATTGTTTCAGGGTTCAAACCAGTGCATGGCCCATTTGGAATGGATCAATACACGGTAACTTGGGCGCCATACAGTTACAAATTGTGAGGATTGGTGTGCAAACAAATTCTATTTGTGTTTTTATATGCATTGGCTCAATTTTACATTTGTGACGTTATTGTGGTGGTATCTCAAGCCAATCATATAATATTATTTGTTTTAACTTTCTCACCTAAATGTATTTAGGCGATTGTCTCCAGATACACAGCACTGTCATCCCCATTATGGAAGTTTTCTCCAAAACTTGAGTTGCAAGCCATATAGAACAGAATAATTCAAAGTAAACTTACGCTGCCATCGTTGATTACGACCAAGCCCGTAAGAACTATTCACTTCTTTGCACCTGTAGGACACGTAACAAGGGAACTACGCAAAGCCATGAGCAAAGCATAATGCAACGAGTCAAATTCAAACAATATTTTTACAGAGAGTGGAATTGGGGTCGCATAAGAACAGGTTTTAATATGACAAAAATTTCCCTTTTCTTGATTGATTAAGTCGCGTTCTTGAGTTGCAGAGCTAAGCTGCTGAGCCGTAGACAAAAGTTCCCATCCTTCCCAAAAACAGGGATTATTTATTCATTAGTCAGACACAACTCCATTCAAAAAATAGAGTTTGAATAGCAAAGCGTATGACTATGACTTACTTCAGGTTTATCTCGGGCAAATTCATCTGATTATTTTCTGTACAAATGTATTATGTTCATTGGGATTTAAGAGGGGCGTGTATACGTAAACCGTAAACAGTAAAACAGTAACTGAGAAGCCTTTCAAAAAACACAGATAAATTCATAACATAGATTCAGTACATCTTCCGAACATGTTCGAAATTATCGCGATATCATTTGCATATATGAACTAAACAATCTGAAGTTGGATTACAAATCATCAATGTCAGATGAGATGAGAAAACTCATCAGTTAGTCAACAACAAGAAAACCCACATTTTATATCAGGTAGATGCATACAGATACATGTTATAAACACAACTTTACAGTGGGATCATTTTGAAAGAGAGGCCACCAGCTTCTCCTTTAACTGCTCGGCATCACCACCTTGAGTTGGAATGGAGAATGTATGAATAACCTTATCGTTGTCTGTTACTGAAACATTAGACTCTTGAGCCACAATTTTGTGTTCCCTAAGAGTTTTGATGACTTCAGAAACCGGGTGAGAATCCAATGGGCAGTTCATCCTCACAACTGCATCCTCATGTCGTTCCTGAAAATCAATCTCTGGAACCGGAAACTGCTTTTGATTATTGTTTCCCATCTGGTTTTCAGTTTCCATGACCCTGATCTTCATCTGAAGATCAGTGATATAAGTAATGGCATCACCCAGAAGAGAGGCTTTGTCCATCTTCGAAATGTTAGGAACAACAGCTCTTAGTGCATAGAACCTCTGGTTAAGCTTCTCGCGCCTCTGCCGCTCTGCTTCCACATGATTCAATGGTTCTTCTCTCCCATTGGCAGGCTTTCTCCCTCTCTTTCTGGGTTTCCGCTCATCAATTTGTGCTGAGGACTCATCCTTAGGCAGCTCCAAACTTGAAACTATTGTCGGAGCACTGAAACCTCCAACCATCATTTGGTTCAATTGCGGAAAAAGTTTTACTTCACTATCCTCACTTTGACATCCATTTGAAGTACCTACTGATTGTAATTCAAATGACTCTGGAGGAAATGTAGAATCTTCCTCTATCTTAGGGGAAAAGGCAATATTGATCGATTGTGATTTTGGACCACCAAGACTGAGCTCACGTCCAAAAATCATTGGAAATGCCTTTGCCTGAACAGAACTAGATTCACCAAATAAATTTCTGACCATATTTACTAGATTCTGTTCTTCTGGATTTGCTTTGACTGAACCAAGCTCAACAACTCCTGATTTCATAGGTACAAACACCACTGTTTGGAACCCGGCCAATCTTGCTAAATACGATCTTGACTGGTAATGGTGTAAACAACTACCCACATCTGAAACCCAAATTGATTTACCGGACTTGTACGACTCCCCAGGACCACTGTGTGAATCAAGTTGAAATGCATAATACATTGAAGTGAGGTAAAACATTTCCACATCTGACACCCCATCCAGCCTCCTAGCATAATTACCCTCATCCAAACCACCAAAACATGCATGGAGCTTCTCAAGCACCCACTTTTTCACCTCCTCTTTCTTCTGCACTCCCTCAAAACTGCCATCCAAACTAGAATTCTCGCCTGCAACTCCGCCATCCTTTGTGTCTCTGCAATGTCCATCACCCCAAATCAAGGCAGATCCACCAGATTTCGAGCTGACAACCTGCCAGAAAATGACATAATTCCAATTTGATCCTTTGACAAGCTGGGACAACCCTTGCTGCACACCCAATTTACCAGGCGGCCTAACCAAGTCTGTCAAAACATTTTCAGAAACCAGAGAGGTCAAGAACTGGCATGCTTCAGTACCTAGTACTGACTCCACCACGACCCTGTCTTCTTCATTCACCCAAAATTTCTCACCCATCTTAATTTCTCCTTCTACAACTAACTCAAACAACCCGAAAATGCTAAAACTACGAAACTCAAAATACTTATCTTGCTTACCTTAGAACCACCAAATATAGCTCTCAAATTTCTTTCTCGACCAACTAGAGAAATTCACAATCTTTGTGCAAACCTTCCACAAGCAAATCAAGCTACTACTTGAATCACAAAGTATAGTTCTGAAATTCAGCTCATCTCATAGATTCATTTCTACACAAAAATATCAGATCTTTGACAAGATATCTCGAACAGAACTATCAGCTTCATATGAACCTAAAAAACACTATTAAATCACATACACAGCACTGAAAGCCGACAAATTTGAGAAACTTATGCTTACCCATGAAGCAGATCTTGAGAATACATCATATCCACATACAAAAGACCCTCACTTTGCAGCTTATGAAGTTTTGGGAAGCACAAAATTGGGTTACAAAACTCCAAAATATAGGCCAAGAACAATAGCAGGCATCCGATTACCTGAAAACTGATATGGGTCTGTAGCTGAAACTAGGGTTCACCATAGACAGTTGGGTTCCAAATCAGAGCAAGTGTACAAGAAAGCTCACAAACGTGAGGAGAGTGGGTTTCTTCCAAACTTCCAAGATCTCTCAATGTTAGGGTTATTTATTTATCGTTTTATATTATTGGTATTATTAGTATTCCTCCAGATGTGACTCTTTCTTTGGACCCTGACGACCTGACCACCCAAAATTGAGGCGGCCAGCAGATTTCCCATGTGTTCTTCGGCTTTTTGTGGAATCGCTTTTGGGAATGGGCCAGTTGGCCCAAACAGTCCTTGCAGCCCAGGCCCATTAAAATAAAGGAAATAATAACCTAAATATTAAGAAGAGACAAAAATCTGTCACACACCATGCATTGAAATTTGAAACATTTTGACTATGAAACAGCATAAATTTTTGGGACAAGAGAGTTTACATGGGAATTATTTAACTTTGTTCTCCAATAACTGAAAATTAATATAAGGCAAGTCCACTTAGGTGCAAGTTGTAGAAACTAGAAAGCAGAGATGATGGGGTTGGGTTTTCATTTGCTGCAGCCTGCAGTGGCCGTCACCGCGTCTGGGGATGTTGGTGCATGGGTTGGGGCCACCAGGTGGCACCAGACCTCTAGCTTGTGGTAGAGACGACACTTTCGTACCACCGGGAGTCACCGGCTTATTCATGCCGTCAAAAGGCCTAGCAGCTGCTACAACAAGAGGCTGAGCTGTAACAAGTAATAACAAAAACAACACAAATTTAATAGCGTAAATTGTATTGTGTTCTTTTCTTTCATTAAGCTGCGTGACTTTGAATTTGGATTTTGGTCAGTCATTCGAGTGAGTGCATGATCCATTTGGAAACTTAGCTGCTAACATCATCACGGTGGCCCTTTTGAAGTTCATATATATAAGACAAAGGTTGGTCCACTCCAAATTCCAATATGAGTAGGTACATGTCGAACAGACAAAGAGGCATAGCTAAAGGGATCAAATTTATAATTATTCTTTAAAACTTTAAAGATCTTATTGTCTTTGTCATCTTTCACCATAAGTTTCAAGTAATTAACCTTCAAAAAGGTACAATTCGAATGACTAATTTATCCTCTTGCTTGGTGACCACTGTGGAAAGTTGGTTCCATGTAGAACAAGTATGGTATTGGCATGTATAGCAAGCATGCTGCAAAACGACAATTTTACTATAATAATAATTATTAATTGCTGATTATAACAGGAGTACTATAGTTCATTTCCACCAAGAACGTCTTACTAACTATAATAGGACTAGCTTTGGCCTACGCTCCTAGATGGTTGGGATCTACCTCCTTTAGTTTATATATCTTCGGTTGCACCGATATTATTCTCAATTTAACTGCGTAATCACCTAAGTTCAATACATCTGCATGTGGACCTTTCATCTTAATTAACAATCAAAACGTGAAAGCATATACATCTAACTACCTGGAAATGGAGAGTGGTTTCCAAACTTCCAAGATCTGTGTTACGGCTCGTAAAACATGGTTTTTATTTATAGATTATTATAAATAAACCCAATCCTAGACATGTATTTATAAAAAAACCCACGCACTATTTAAACATAGAAACACACCCAAAATCAACAATTGTATATTTTTTGGGTGTGTTTATAAATGGGTTTTGAGTGTGTGTAATGATGGGTTTTGGGTGTGTTTATAAAGTGTTTTGGGTGTTGGGTTTTTTTATAATTTCAGCCCCCATTTTGGGTGTTTTAGTGAAACTCCCTTTTATTTATTTATCAATGAATGCTTGAGTTTTTGAGTTAATATCTATTTTTCTCTTTTATTTAGAACTAATTAAATACCCTCACACATGCAGATGGTGACAATGTAGTTATTGTAGGAGGAGAAAAAGAGGTAAACGAGAGTAGATAATTTTTATTTTTGCATACAAGCGATAGTTTAAACACTCAATTGCAATGCTATTTTGGTCAACTCGCCTAGAGAAAGAAAGAGTGGTGGATATATTTTTTTATTTTTGTTTTATTAAAGTAAATTCCTAATTACTTGTTTTATTTTCTTTTAATAAAGGTCAAATTACTAAAACAGAGACATAGATTGTATTCTTATAAAGGTTGGCAAACTCTTTCTTTGGAACTTGACCACCCAAAATTGTAGCAGATGATGTTTTCCGGGAGCTTCTATAATGAGGAGGTTGAGTGAGGAGCTTATTTGAGGAGGCTCATCTCACCATCAAAAGGGGTGTGGACCCCCCAATGCACCCCCCCATGTGCTTTGTTTTTAGTTGTTGATGGTGAGATTTCACCTCCTCAAATAAGCTCCTCACTCAACCTCCTCATTCTAGCCTCTCCAATGTTTTCCTCATTTGTTGGTGAAAACGATCATAGAATCTCTTAAAACAGCCCTCCCAGCCCAAACCAAAACTAGTGGAGACCCAGACCGGACCCATGAAACATAGGGCCGACATAAACCTGTTCCTTAAAATTTGATACATTTAGACGGTGCTATGTAAGTATGTATTTTCCTTAGTTCCCTGAATTTTGATTTGTTTGTGTGGTTTGGGTTAACTCCCAGTTGACAAGGTAGGGCCGAGGACAATTTCCATGAGCATTCGTAGAGAATGATGTATGTAAATTTAATAAAATTTCCCAAGAAATGACTGGCCTGCCCATCAAGTTTTGAGAACACAAAACTCATCAACCATCTTCTCTCGCATACAAATTGTAAAATGACACGGTTTAGTTTCAACTTTCACACAAGTGGGGAGAAAGTGAAATTTTCCCAGGAATTTCAACCTAGAAATTCATAGGAAAAACCACGCTAACCTATTGCAGGACGCACTTAATTGTGTCGAGTCACAAATTCGAGATAATTTCACGAAGAAAAAAAATGAAAAAAAACTCAACCTATATATGTAGTAGCAGCATGCAAGCCAGTATTTTATGTGTGTGGGGGCTTCTCACAAAATATAAATAATAATAAATTCGAACTCAAGACATACCAAAACATCAAAAATAATATTATTGTCTATTCATTAAAAAAAATCATTACAATTCATAATTTGTCCTTGAAAAGTTTTCATATTTTGAAATCGTTGCATAACAACCTCGTCATCTATACTATTAAAAATATTTTTCTCATATATGCAACCAAGTAATCATTCATCTATGAATTAACCTAATTTTAAAACTTGATAATATAATATTGAGTTTGAGAGAAAAATAATGAGAAACTTTGCTCTCGCCAAGAAAATAGAAAAATGTATTAAAATCTCTTTGCCTAATATAATAATAATAGTTTTATTAAAACTTTTGGGAATGGGTTTGCAAAAGAAGGCATAGTCTTGTAGGAAACGTAAGTTTGGCTAGGTAGGGCCGAACGTGGTAATTAAATATGTTAAACTAATATGGGCTATACAATAACAACATACTCTGTTTTTTATATATATATATATATATATTTTTTATAAATAAAAACTAAGTGGTGGCTGAGATTGCACTAGTCCCAATGTGGCTTCGCCCTTAAGTATGCGGTTGCCTTATAATTTGCTGGGAAGTTGTCTGCACTATTTTGAATCTCCACTATTTTTTTGTTTCCATTCGCACACGTTTTAGATATATATATTTTGTACGTCCCCAGTGTATCGTTTTCTATATTATTACTAATAAGCAAATAAAAATGAATTTGAGATATTTAAGCAAGAAGAGCTTGTGAAATTGCAAGTAGCAGTGGAACAACTTCCTCTCTGGAAATGAGAAGCACTAAGATAAAGAAAAGGGCACTTAAAGTCAAAGCTCAACGCGTTTCTTCTTAATTTTAGTTACTTGTAAATTGTAATCTCTGCTTATGTTATGACTTTATACCAAAGTCAATTAATATAAACAAGACTCATCACCTTAAATATCTACGCCGACCCGATCAAATCCTAGTTGAAACTTTTCAAAACCACAAAACAAATTTAGCAACTATTAATTTGAAGGCAGAGGACTTGGATTCATTGCTCTCTTATGTTATGTTGAGTGATTATAAATGGATGATTGAGTGATAATAATTGCTCATTTAGAATAGCAGCACCTATTTTTAATGCAAGGAATAAGTGTCCCTGTCAAGGAAAAGCCCAAGAAGAATCCGTACGTAAGATTAGTGCAATATGGTGGTGTGTTGTCGAGCTTTCTTCTTTTTCAGTGGTTGACATTTTACATTGCATGCCATTAAAATGTCAACCTGCATATACATGTGAAAATGGCTACTCGGTTTAACTAATGCGAGGCTTTTATTTATTAACTTTGCTAATCAATCATTAAAAATAAATTATATTAACCAAACAAATAATTAATTGAGGAGTTATTATAATTCATATTGGTTAAGGATGGAAATAGTAGTTAGTTTGCCCCTCTCTTTGTAGTTTAGACTATTAAAAATATTATATGTAAAAAATAGAGAGGTCTCAGGTTTGAACCCTCATAGCACCTTAATTAGTAGTGTGCGCGTGTGTGAGAAACCCCCTCTCTTTGTTGTTTAGACTATTATTGATGATATTAATAAAATAAAATAATAGTTATTTTTTTGGTTTGTTGAAACCATGTTCGTTATTTATTTAATCTCCATTATAATTAAGAAGAGTTAATTCAAATTGGTTAAATATGAAATAGTAGTGCATGCATTTCGTTGGATAAAACTGAAACTAAACTGTGGATAATCAGATTGAAGAAGCAATATATACCAAAAAAACAATATGAAGAAGCAGAAGAATAAATGCAAAACGTTAAGAAGAAAGGAAAGGAAAGCACATCATTGCATTGCCTTAAAGGCTTAAGTTCTACTTTACATATTACTAACTAGGATACCATACAGATAAGTGATAAATCTGCATGAACTAACCTTGTTCCCAATTAATCTATATATCTTTTTACAGCTATATATAGTCATATACATCGTTTACCAAGTTGCTTGTGACTATTATAGATCAAGGGCTGGAGCAGATGATGATGAGTTTTGATTTTGACTATAATCAATCAGTTGCAACCCCCGTTTCCCGGACTGGGGATATGAGTGCATGGGTTGGGGCCACCAGGTGGCGCTGGACCTCTAGCTTGTGGTCGATACACCACATTCGAACCAAACGCGGCGGCAGCCGGCTTCATGTCATCCAAAGGCCGAGCAGCTGCTACATTAGGAGGTAATTTGGCTGTGAAAATGATCAGCAACATAAACACCATTAATTTGATAGTGTACATTGTTTTCATGGTGATTAAAAGGGTGCGTAAAAGGCTTTTGTATAGCATATAAAGTAGGATATAGAAGATGAGGTGTGTGGCTTAAGCGATTTTATAGTGTGTGTATATATATACATGTGCAAGTGGACGTGAATTTTGGCAGGAATTTCAACCTTGAAGTTCCTAGGAAAGAAAGGAAGCTGACACAATGCATGACGCAACCCCAAGTGCCTAGTCACAATTTAGTTTGAGATAATTTCATGAAAAAATGAAAATGAAAAAAATAACTCAAATTATGCAATTGCCTTACAATTTGGTTGGAAGTTGTCTCCACTAGTTTGTATTTACTTGTAAGCTGTAACCTCTGCTTATGAAATTTGTACCCAGAAAAGTCAACACGTGTGAACTATATTGAAATTGATCACCTTAATTTGTCTCCACTAGTTTGTATTTACTTGTATTGTATATATATATATATATAGCATGATAAATTTCTCACTATTTTTGGCACTTTCTAAGGCAACCACTCATTTGTTATAAGTGTGTAGCTGTCAATGGAAAGAAATGTAAAGCTTCCAAGGAAAGACCCCAAGAAGATCATACGGTTAGTGCAAAATGGGAACAAGGCAACCACTCATTTTATACATTAATTTCATTTGCATGCAAAAATGTCAACCCACAGGTATAGCATATAAAGTAGGATATAGAAGATGAGGTGTGTGGCTTAAGCGATTTTATAGTGTGTGTATATATATACATGTGCAGGTGGAAGTGAATTTTGGCAGGAATTTCAACCTTGAAGTTCCTAGGAAAGAAAGGAAGCTGACACAATGCATGACGCATCCCAAGTGCCTAGTCACAATTAGTTTGAGATAATTTCATGAAAAAATGAAAATGAAAAAAATAACTCAAATTATGCAATTGCCTTACAATTTGGTTGGAAGTTGTCTCCACTAGTTTGTATTTACTTGTAAGCTGTAACCTCTGCTTATGAAATTTGTACCCAGAAAAGTCAACACGTGTGAACTATATTGAAATTGATCACCTTAATTTGTCTCCACTAGTTTGTATTTACTTGTATTGTATATATATATATATATAGCATGATAAATTTCTCACTATTTTTGGCACTTTCTAAGGCAACCACTCATTTGTTATAAGTGTGTAGCTGTCAATGGAAAGAAATGTAAAGCTTCCAAGGAAAGACCCCAAGAAGATCATACGGTTAGTGCAAAATGGGAACAAGGCAACCACTCATTTTATACATTAATTTCATTTGCATGCAAAAATGTCAACCCACAGATGAATGCCAATTGAGTTTACTCAATGCTAAAAGTAAACTTGACTATTTTTTAATTGCAAGGTCCCAGCAAAGGCAAAGCAATTAATGGTAGTGGGTGTATGTTGGTTCGAAATCAATATAATTTAGTTTATTTGTATTTGATTTAATATAAATTGGATTGTGATTTTTTCAATCCGATCTTATCAATTAGATGTTTAAATCCAATATGATTCAATCCAGTTGATATTGGATTGAATTGGATGATCGGTTTTGACAATGAAAAAAGACAATAATGAAATATTAAACATTCATCCTTAGGTTTAATCTAATTAAACATATTAAACATAACTTCATGATTTAAAATATTCATAACTTTTTCAACTACAAATACCTACAAGAGCAAAATAAGCATAAAACTAA
>NW_018921718.1:1398-41735 GCF_002207925.1 Prunus avium | reverse complement strand
TTTCTAAGGCAACCACTCATTTGTTATAAGTGTGTAGCTGTCAATGGAAAGAAATGTAAAGCTTCCAAGGAAAGACCCCAAGAAGATCATACGGTTAGTGCAAAATGGGAACAAGGCAACCACTCATTTTATACATTAATTTCATTTGCATTCAAAAATGTCAACCCACATATGAATGCCAATTGAGTTTACTCAATGCTAAAAGTAAACTTGACTATTTTTTAATTGCAAGGTCCCAGCAAAGGCAAAGCAATTAATGGTAGTGGGTGTATGTTGGTTCGAAATCAATATAATTTAGTTTATTTGTATTTGATTTAATATAAATTGGATTGTGATTTTTTCAATCCGATCTTATCAATTAGATGTTTAAATCCAATATGATTCAATCCAGTTGATATTGGATTGAATTGGATGATCGGTTTTGACAATGAAAAAAGACAATAATGAAATATTAAACATTTATCCTTAGGTTTAATCTAATTAAACATATTAAACATAACTTCATGATTTAAAATATTCATAACTTTTTCAACTACAAATACCTACAAGAGCAAAATAAGCATAAAACTAACCATACTGGATTGGATTTGATTGGATTCTCATAAGTAACAAAGGCAAAGCAATTAATGGTAGTGGGTGTATGTTGGTTCGAAATCAATATAATTTAGTTTATTTGTATTTGATTTAATATAAATTGGATTGTGATTTTTTCAATCCGATCTTATCAATTAGATGTTTAAATCCAATATGATTCAATCCAGTTGATATTGGATTGAATTGGATGATCGGTTTTGATAATGAAAAAAGACAATAATGAAATATTAAACATTCATCCTTAGGTTTAATCTAATTAAACATATTAAACATAACTTCATGACTTAAAATATTCATAACTTTTTCAACTACAAATACCTACAAGAGCAAAATAAGCATAAAACTAATCATACTGGATTGGATTTGATTGGGTTCTCATAAGCAAATCCGTCATCTAATCCAATCATGTCAGTTTTGAAAATTACAGATTCAATCCAATCCGCTAAATCATCAAAACCAATTAAAATTGGATTGGATCTTGTATACCCTAGGAGTGACCATATGGAAGTTGCTGGATTATCCCATTGCCTAAACTCACCAATGTATACAAGTGCTGCAAATTAATATGCACACTTTTATGCCAAAAAATGAAGAATACTCTTGTGACTCCAAATATTATTTATGAATCAGACAAAGCAACCACGAACTATAATACGGGTTAAGTTTTGTATAATATGTGGTGTTTAAATGTTGGACTTGAATGTTTATCTTTATTCCTTACCTAATACGTGATGTTCACGTGTTGGACTTGAGTGTTTGACTTCGATGTGGACTTGGCTTTACGTGTGGCTTACTATGTGGTAGTCCCATATGAGAGGTCGTGTTGAAGAATATAAGTCCTATATTGGAAACTTGACTAAATAAAATACAATATATAATGAGTGGTTCCACTACTAATATGACCGAGATTAGACCTCATATCTATAGGGCTTTGTAGATGTTTAAATTAAGGACGATATCGGTGTTGCTTGAAATTTAACACTTAAGACCAACATGCCCATTTCATTTTTGTATCCCCAGAACCAGATGCCCCCTCAAAACACAATGCATGGACATATATGCCCTTAAAGAGCTTGATGTACCTCGACATTATTGTACTAACCTAAGAAGAACCTTAGTTATTAAGGACGATATCGGTGTTGCTTGAAATTTAACACTCAAGACCGACATGCCCATTTCATTTTTGTATCCCCAGCACCAGATGCCCCCTCAAAACACAATGCATAGACATATATGCCCTTAAAGAGTTTGATGTACCTGTACATTATTGTACTAACCAAAGAAGAACCTTAGTTATTAAGGTTTTGGGGTTCTCATTGTACCGACACAAGTCTTTGGTTCACAAAAAGAACAGGGGTCTCTCGCCGAGTCTTTAAAATTCCAATCCCACACAACAGAGACCAACAAAGAAGCTGAAACTCAAGATGGGTATGGTGGGTCTTGTAGAAATTTCTCTTCAATGCTTTGATGTTCTTGCATGGTATGTTTTTTCTCCGAGGATGAAAAACCTTGGCACATTTAAACAGTTGATCAAATTTTCTCAGAATGTGATAAGTTTTCATGTTATTTGTGATTTACTTGTAGGCCTCTGCTTGCTTTGGTGTATCCTCTGTAAGCCTCTCTTCCACACATTCATATATCTAGTTCTTCTGATGAGATATAATCTGCGGACAACCTCTACTCTAGGATTTTTTGGGGTCAAAAATCAAAATGATGCTTCATTTAAAGCCCCTAGAAAGAAGGGGAAGGAAGTCACAAAAGGAAACCAAGTACTAGATCTAAAGACTGAGAAACTAGACACAAACTTAAGGAATTTTTTTATTGTGTTCTGCATAATTTTTGTCAAATACAAATGCACGGAAAATAAAATGGTTGTAATTTTTTATATTAGTTATTTTGAGAATAATAAAGTTATCTTTGATTTAAAGATTTTAACCATAGACTTAGGACTGTAATGTTCATGTTAATACAATGATGATGATTGATGATGTATCCTTTCAAGATTGTTTTCCTTGTTGACAGATGTTGTTCCATTAGGGCGATTGAGACCAATTCCATTTCAGATACTCAGAGGTTGAATACTTATTGGGTTGTCTTCTCATTGATTTTGCTCCTTGAACATGCTTTCTTGAAGCTCCTAGAACGGTAATTCTGTTGTTTTATTTAACCGCATATTGCACCTTTTCACTGCCAAGTAAATAAAAGAAATCAAAATTTCAACCATTGATATTGTAGGAAGGAAACCAAACTTCAGCCAATAGTTCCACAGACGAGATGAAGAAACCATACTCTGTTTAGATGTAGATGAACACATGCCTAAAGTATACCGTAGGATTATTTAAAAATTCTCTAATTGCTTTTTTCTAATTCATTTCAATAGTATCAAACAGATGTTTGTTTGTTTGTTGAGAAAATCAAACAGATGTAATTTATAGTTAAGCTTCACAGACTCTATTTGTTTCACCAAATGTCACATATCACATCCATCTTTGTTCAGAAAAATATTTCTTTAAAGAAACTTCCTTTCACTTGTTTGTTCAGAACAATAGAAGTAAAAATCTACCTAGTTAAACATCAGTTAAGTCCTTTTGGATAAGATGCTGAAATTTGTGTTTCCTATTTGCCAATTCTGGACATGTCAGGCTCCCGCTGTGGCATTACATTAGGATAATGGTTGCCTTATCGTTGGTGATACCTCATTTTGATGGTGCATTTTATGTCTATAAACATCTTATCTGTCCATGCCTTACCATGGACCCCCAAAGTGTTACCAACTGGTTCAACAAGTGGAGGAAGGAGTTGTTGTTCGTCAGCAAAGATGTTCGTGCTGAGGTGGAGAGATATGTAAAGGAGAATGTACCTGAAGCTTTGGAAAGAACTATTGCTTGCGAGGTAAGTAGGTCAAATTTGGTGAAGAAATATGTTAAATCTCAGATACTATCTGATGATGTTAGTTGAACTAATCTTTCAGCCGTAAAGAGTGGAAACAATAAAGCAACAATTTTCTTTTTGAAGCTCATTTCCATTACAGGCAGAGCCTAATTTCACTGGGACTGAAAACAGCAAATATACTTCTAGGGAGATAAAAGGAAAAACCACGGAGGTCGCAGAGGGTGTATCTGGTGATAGACTCAAAAGGAATCTTATTATGAATTTTAAGGAAAACGTGCAAGGCCAGCAACGGAACATAAATGAAGTTTTAAGGATGAAGGGTTCTCGTCTGTGGTGCAATATTTGTAGCGTGAGCTGCCCTGGTGAGATTGACATGGCATCTCATCTCAGTGGAAGGCAGCACAAGGAAAATGTGCAAGAGCAACAACAGAACGCAAATAAGGCTCCAATGAAGAATGACCCACCTCTGTGGTGCAGTATTTGTCATGTGCGCTGCACTGGTGAGATTGACGTGGCATCTCATCTCAGTGGAAGGAAGCACAAGGAAAATGTGCAAGAGCAACAACAGAACGCAAAAAAGGCTCCAAGGAAGAATGAGCCACCTTTATGGTGCAAAGTTTGTAATGTGGGCTGCTCAGGTCAGATTACCTTGGCATCTCATCTCAATGGAAACAAGCATAAGGAGAAAGTGCAAGAACAGCAGAATACAAAGAAGAATGGGCCACCTCTGTGGTGCAAAATTTGTAATGTGGGCTGCTCTGGTCAGATTACCTTGGCATCTCATCTCAATGGAAATAAGCATAAGGAGAAAGTGCAAGAACAGCATAATACAAGGTCTATGGTGCAAAATTTGTAGTGTGGGCAGCTCTGGTCAGATTACCTTGGCACATCTCAATGGAAAGAAGCATAACGAGAAAGTGCAAGAACAACAGCAGATATAGATGTAGTGCAATGCAAGCAAGCACTATAAAGATTTGTACTAGATATGAATTAATTAATAAGCCAGAGATAAGGACTCTTGTTATTCTTAGTAATTAACTTTCTTGTGGAAATCAGAAACTAAAAAGCCTCCTAAGACCATCTCCAACCATATTGGGGCTAAACTCAAATTTTCACCCTCCAAAATACAACTATTCATGTATTTTCAGGACTCAATATTTTTTTCCTAACACCTTACAAACTCATAATTTGAGTCCACAACTTTATTAAATTGTTTAAGAATGATTAACCCAAATTTATTTTTGTCGTAAATTTTTCTCTTGACATTATTTTTGTTTCAATATTCGTGATTTAATTTTGTGAACATTTTAACCTAAAAAAATTAAAATTCCAAAGCATAATAGAATTTCACTGAAAATTAAAAACAAGTACAACCCAAATTTTGCAATAAAAAAAAAAACCACCCAGCTTTTTTCAGGCGTTGGATTCCAACGTCTTTCTCTTCTGAAGCTGCCACGTGTTGCGCAAAAGAGTTGCTGGCCAGACAACTTTGTTATCACGTGGAGTCCACCGCTTTTTCCTCTTCACATGGGCTGCAAAACAGAGCTCCACACAAATTACCAGTTCAGGCAAAACTTGGATTGGAATTCCACCCGAAATTTCACATTTCTCAAATTTCCACCCTCCAAAATACATGGGTTGGAGAAGAATTTTGAGCTCAAAACTGAAAATTTGGGTTTCTACCCAATGGTTGGAGATGATCTAAGTCCTCCCACTATCCAAAAGAATAGGAAAAGTAGAGTAAAGAGAAAGCTAGTCATATAAGGAGTATCAGTAATTATTTTAATTCTTTAGTAAGCCAAAGTGCTGCCAAATGACGATGGATTTTGTCGGAATGAAAAGAATAGGATTGACTACATTTTACTCCGTCATGTTTAAGGTCATTATCGAAATGAGTCCTAAGGTTTCAATTTCATTAATATTACGCACTCCATCAATTTCACCGTTTGATTTTCTGTTAAATTATTGCCAAATATACACACGCAAGCAAAGGAGACAGATTCCAGGACATGAGGAAGCCTAATTGCACATGCGGCTATTATCTCCAAATGCGTCTTTCCACCAGTTAAGGAAAATAAACAAATATAGTCTACAATGTTTAATTCATCTGCAATAGAATCCCCAGAACCGAGTCTCCCACCATATATTGTCTGGAAAATTATAATGTAGTGGCCTAGATTATGCTTTTACAGCGGGGGTAGGGGTGGAAAAAGTGGGTTAATTAGTAATTATATGCAACTTTTGACAGTAAGGACATGTCAACGGGGAAATATATATAAATTTCGCAAACAAAAAAGAAGAAGAGAAAAAGCTAGTGCAATGAAGTTGCAAGTAGCTGTGGAACAACTTCCTCTCTGGAAATGAGAAGCAAGAAGACAAAGAAAAGGGCACTTAAAGTCAAGGCTCAACGCGTTGCTTCTTACTTAATGGTGGTGTTGTCGAGCTTTCTTCTTTTTCTGTGGTTAAAATGTCAGCCTGCATATATATGTAAAAATGGCTACTCGGTTTAACTAATGCGGGGCTTTTATTTATTAACATTGCTAATTATCAATCATTAAAAATAATAATGATATTAACCAAACAAATAATTAATTGAGGAGCTAATTCATATTGGTTAAGGATGAAAGAGTGGTTATTTTGTCAATGGAATCTAGCCCAGTGAAAAAGGACATTGACTTGCAGACCAGTGGTTTTAAGTTCGAACCCTCATAGCACCTTAATTAGTAGTGTGTGTAGTGAAAAACCCTCTCTCTTTGTTGTTTAGACTATCGATGATATTAATAAAAAAGTAGTTATTTTTCTGGTTTGTTGAAACTGTGTTCGTTATTTATTTCATCTCCATTATAATTAAGAAGTTAATTCAAATTGGTTAAATATGAAATAGTAGTGCATGCATTTCGTTGGATAAAACTGAAACTAAACTGTGGATAATCAGATTGAAGAAGCAATATATACCAAAAAAACAATATGAAGAAGCAGAAGAATAAATGCAAAACGTTAAGAAGAAAGGAAAGGAAAGCACATCATTGCATTGCCTTAAAGGCTTAAGTTCTACTTTACATATTACTAATTAACTAGAGGATTTGTACACATATGGAATGAAATTCGTACTACGTACCAAGGATACCATACAGATAAGTGATAAATCTGCATGAACTAACCTTGTTCCCAATTAATCTATATATCTTTTTACAGCTATATATAGTCATATACATCGTTTACCAAGTTGCTTGTGACTATTATAGATCAAGGGCTGGAGCAGATGATGATGAGTTTTGATTTTGATTATAATCAATCAGTTGCAACCCCCGTTTCCCGGACTGGGGATATGAGTGCATGGGTTGGGGCCACCAGGTGGCGCTTGACCTCTAGCTTGTGGTCGATACACCACCTTCGAACCAAACGCGGCGGCAGCCGGCTTCATGTCATCCAAAGGCCGAGCAGCTGCTACATTAGGAGGTAATTTGGCTGTGAAAATGATCAGCAACATAAACACCGTTAATTTGGTAGTGTACATAGTTTTCATGGTGATCAAAAGGGTGCGTAAAAGGCTTTTGTATAGCATATAAAGTAGGATATAGAAGAAGAGGTGTGTGGCTTAAGCGATTTGATAGTGTGTGTATATATATACATGTGCAAGTGGACGTGAATTTTGGCAGGAATTTCAACCTTGAAGTTCCTAGGAAAGAAAGGAAGCTGACACAATGCATGACGCAACCCCAAGTGCCTAGTCACAATTTAGTTTGAGATAATTTCATGAAAAAATGAAAATGAAAAAAATAACTCAAATTATGCAATTGCCTTACAATTTGGTTGGAAGTTGTCTCCACTAGTTTGTATTTACTTGTAAGCTGTAACCTCTGCTTATGAAATTTGTACCCAAAAAAGTCAAACACGTGTGAACTATATTGAAATTGATCACCTTAATCTGTATTTTTGGCACCACTAGTCATTTAGCTTCCAAGGAAAGACCCCAAGAAGATCATGTTAGTGTGCAAAATGGTGTGAGAGAGGGACGGACTCTATCTGTTATTAGTTTTGTGTGTGCGGTTGACATTTTATACATTAATTTCATTCGCATGCAAAGATGTCAACCTAGAGAGGCAAAGCAACTGAGTTTCATTCTAGAAGTAAACTTCAGTATTTGTGAATTGCAAGTTCCCAGCAAAGGCAAAGCAATGGTAGTGACCATGGAAGCCGCGGGCTTATCCCTTTACCGAAAACTCACCAACGTATACAAGTGCCAATTGAATTGCACCTTTAGGCCATATAGGTAGTGATCGATCATCATGATCAGTGGTGTGCATGCGCATGTATAATTGAATTGCACTATGAGAGGAGAGACATCACTTTCCAAGAGATATACTTAGAGCCAATAAAACCAAATTTTCGTGATCAAGAATCAAATAAAGCAAGCTAGCTAGCTAGCTAGTTTCAGCACACCAAAACTTCAAATATAAAATTGGAGCGCTGAGTTTCTTTATATCATGCTGCAGCCATCCACGAAGACTCTGACTCCAATTAGGTTTTGGTCTATGCATTTCTTTACGAATATGCTTCCTATGTTGTGCGTGTGAATCATCATATTCCCTCAAAGTGGCAGTTTAAGATGGATCTTGTGATTTTTTTAATTATTTTTTTGCAGTTTGTTCTTTCTTGCTTTAGACCAATGCTGTTAAACTTTCCGGAAATTCATACAGAATGCTCCAAATTTGTGATTCTCTTTAAGGGCAGCTATATAATGAGTTGAGTTCAAATGAAATATTATAGATTATATCTGTTGGATTTTAACCAATGGGTTCGAGAAGATAAATTATGGGAGTTAATTTTCTCACTCATCTTTTATCTACTTACATTCCCTTTGTTGAAAATTGTATGTTCTCACTTCTCTTTGATCCATTTATTACACTCATTTATTGGAAATTATATATTATAGTAAAAAGTATTTAAAAAACAAAAAGTAGTGGAAACCGACAGCCCGTTTTTATTCACCATATTTTAGTGGCATTTTCATGTTCTAAAATTATTTCCACCACACACGCCCTTCTGGATCTTCGCTAGTCTTCTGCTGCATTGGCAACCTTGACTAACAAGACCGGAATATCTTGAGCTTTTAGCTTTCTTTTCTTCTTTTCGCAAAAAAAGTTGTGTCTGCAAAACTTGTCCACACATCCTATTATATTTGAAACAAAAAGAACTGGTGAGTGAGAGGGAAGGTATAAGATTATGCGCATGGACGACAACAACTAGTGTGAGTAGAAAATGTTGCAATTATCTACATTTAACTAGTAATGGTAAAAGGCACTTTTGAAGATAAGAAACTTCTTCTACTTTCACAAATGCTTGTTAATACTATAATGTAACTTTCAAGGATGTGGTCAAAAATCCATTCAAAAGAAAAAGCTCATGTTGGCCTGATCTAGTGACAGGTGCACTCAATATAATTATTTATAATATATGTGGTATACAGTGAGATATGTAAAAAATATTGAACTCATATTCCTTTTGAGCACCACTGGGAAAGGAAGTTGAAAATAAATTGAGTTAGCTATTGGCATATATTTGTCCTCTTGGGTAAAAATACAAGGAGCGTGTTCTGATCCTCACAATTGCTTTGCTCTAAATCGCTACACTAATTAGTATAACATTAAAATACTTAATGAGCAAATAAAATATAGATTGCATGTTTTATTTGCCTTGAAGTACCATGATATATATATATAGTTAAGCTATAAAGTGGTTCACTAATCACTATATTATTCTTTAATTATATAATAGTAGTAAGTTAGGAACAATGCTTTAATGATTGAAGATAATACCGACCAACTGTCTCACATTCGTACTATACAAAAACAATATTATGTTTTGTGCACTATGAGAAAGATGCAAAACTTCTCCAGAGCTTTGACATATTTTTAATGATTATTGTAATATACTGTATACATGTATATATATCACTTTAACGACCGTTGACTAATTACGTAAAAGACAATATCTGGAGATAATATTTCTTAAGTTGGAATGCAATAGACTTCTCTGTTCATCCAATTTCTGGTTCGTTTTTTTCTGCAGATATATACTTTTCTCGAGTAGCGAAAGGGAATTGTTATATGTACCTTATTTATTCGCCACCATGATGAAGGTGGTATAAATAGCATTATTGGTAATAAAAAAAAACTGTGCAGTACTAAAAGATTTAAGCTTTTTGGGTAGCTTAGGCGATTGGAGAAGTTTGACTCATGTATGCCATATTGTTGTTGGGAATATTGTTCCGTTTACAGCTTGACTCATGTATGCCATATTGTTGTTGGGAATATTGTTCCGTTTACAGCTTGACTCATGTATGCCATATTGTTGTTGGGAATATTGTTCCGTTTACAGCTTGACTCATGTATGCCATATTGTTGTTGGGAATATTGTTCCGTTTACAGCTTGACTCATGTATGCCATATTGTTGTTGGGAATATTGTTCCGTTTACAGCTTGACTCATGTATGCCATATTGTTGTTGGGAATATTGTTCCGTTTACAGCTTGACTCATGTATGCCATATTGTTGTTGGGAATATTGTTCCGTTTACAGCTTGACTCATGTATGCCATATTGTTGTTGGGAATATTGTTCCGTTTACAGCTTGACTCATGTATGCCATATTGTTGTTGGGAATATTGTTCCGTTTACAGCTTGACTCATGTATGCCATATTGTTGTTGGGAATATTGTTCCGTTTACAGCTTGACTCATGTATGCCATATTGTTGTTGGGAATATTGTTCCGTTTACAGCATTTCTGTGTCCTTTTTACTCTTTATTCCTATTAATCTAACAAAATTCTATCGCATTTTCTATATATAAAAAATTTAAATTATGATGTAGTCTATTATTGTAATAAAGCCTAGATCACGGATTATGTACTATATATGAATTAATTAATAAGCCAGAGATAAGGGTTGTTGTTATTTTTAGTAACTTTCTTGAAAAGTCTCCAAGTCCTCCCACTATCCCAAACAATAGGAAAAGTAGAGTAAAGAGAAAGCTGGTCATCATAAGGAGCATCTGTTATTATTTTAAGAATTCATCAGTAAGCCAAAGAAAGACAATGAATTTTGTCGGGCTAAAAGAATATCCAAGAAAACGTATGTTATAGCTATAGGCATATTCTATAAAGTAAACACCAGACAATTTCTTACAAGTTACAACATATAAGGAATCTTGATTTTTAGGCGCAGTAACGCAGCTACAAAAGTTCCAATATATTATTAATTGCATAACATTCTTAATTTACCATGAATCCATATACAGATTCCAAGACATACAGAATACAAGAGCATATCCACGCAACTCAGTCTTATTTGATTATGAACACACACATTACCACACACTAGACATTAGGACTGAGTTATAACATAGATATACACATGATACATAGGTAATTGATACGAATAATATTAATTGTACCATCTAATCAACCGGCCATTTTGTCTTTCATATCTCTCAAATAGAAGTGAGAAATACTATAGAAAATAACCGGCTGAGATGAGATGGTACAAATAGCAATACTCCATCAGTCATGGGTACTAGCTAGGGTTGCATCACAAGCCGTTTGCGAAGTTCATTTATGGATTTCACAATGCCCGCCATGGCTACCTCCCGGGGTACTTATGTAAGTGCAAGGAGAGGAAGAGGAAGGTGGAAGGGGCCCTCTTTCAAGCGGAGCTTTCGTCACACTCTCTCTCACTCCTGCAATACTCTGCTCCTCCTTAAGGGGCCTATAAGCTAAGAGAGGCTTGGGGGAGGTCAGAATCAACAAAGCAAAGACAATCATCATGCAAGAAACTTGGTAGGCACTTCCTTTGGTGATTGCCATTGTTGTATATGGAAATAGTGATTTGGGTGGCAAGAATCAGGTAGTAAGTGAATTATAAGGAGAGGTTCTTAAATAAGCAAAGTTTGAAGCAAAAGTAGTATCGCAATCAAGGCTCAGATGCTGGCTATTTATAGGGTTTAGATAATATGATAAAATGGACCGCATCTTGTGTCCAACCTTGTCACCTATCCGGCGTCAAGTTTGCGGGGGAGTGTTAGGGAGTTACCACCACAATCATGACATTCAATCATAGTTATGCCCATTCAAGGAGTATTTCCGTTACATTGTTATTGTATCTTAATTATAGCTTTATTGTATTGTAATTACAGCATTTAGGTTTGATATAATTACTGCACTACCGTTGTAAAACCATTTACCTACCTCCTATGCCTGTATATAAGGCCTGTACCCGTGAATTGCATATATGAAAAAGTATCTTTTCTACAATAATTAAAAACTAAAACCACTCTGATCGACCTACTTTCACTTTGGCATTAGGGTTTTGTTTTCCTCTTTTTTGGGGGTAAGAAACTTTACAGGACCTGGGCTTTGATCTTGGGACAAATTAATTCCCCTTAAAATTCTATTGACATTATCACATAGAGTAG
Source organism: Prunus avium (assembly GCF_002207925.1). Next base: position 29,778 of record NW_018921718.1, on the reverse strand, counting down.
CTATATGATTAATATATATACGACATTATTTGTATACCACCTTGTGTACCACTTCTCTAATAGATTGGTGAGACGGTACACAAGATGGCATACAAATATGATAATCCTATCATTGCTCATAGGACTTAAACGTAAGACAATGGTTCATGCATGTCACGTGCAAATGATTTGGGTTGATGCCCAAAGTAACAATGCAAATGAAATTAAAAATAAAATAATAAGAAAAAACAAAGGAGACAGGTTCCAGACATGAGGAAGCCTAATCTGCGCGCATGCACCTTGCCATTAGATTATTAGAATATTATCTCCAAATGTTTCTTCCCAGTTAAGGACTAGATGCTTTTACCCGGGGGGGGGGTGTTAAAAAGTGGGTTAATTAGTAATTATGCAACTTTTGACAGTAAGAACATGTAAACGGGGAATATAAAATTTCCAAAACAAAAAAGAAGAGGAGAAAAGTCTTTGATGATTGAAAAGAGATCACTAGTGCAGTGAATTTGGGTCCTTACATTACATGCGTACGCAACCATTCAATCTTTTCAGAGCACTCAACATGATCGAATTGAATTTTATCAAAATTATGTAAACTTTCAAAATAATTGTGTTTGGTATCTCCATTCTCTATCCATATAAAATTTTAGCAAAGAATGTCTAATCCAATGAAAAAGAATATTGATTTACAGATTAGTGATCTCAAGTTCAAATCCCAGTTACACTTTCACAGTGTGTGTGAGAAAATCCCCCTCCCTCCCCCTTTCCAATATTCGTAGCAGCAATATATAAAATTTGATCATAGCAAGTTATTCATTAAAAAGGAACATAGATAACTCCTGGAAGGTATCCAGCTGGGCCTTTATTTATTTAGGACTAGTTTGGGCCCTAGCTAAGTATAGCTAGCCAACATGAGGAGGCGTAATGACGACGCCGTTTCGATTGATCAAGACCCGGACCCTGTCACACCTCAAGTCCTTGGTGGCTGGAGAGCCTTCCAGCATGACGATTGCTCGAACATTATGATTCTCTCGCTCTATCTTTGCCGCTGCATCTTCCCCACTACGCCCCACCACCTCCGGCCACGACTGTTTACCTGTTGTTGTAAACATTAGTTAATTGTAACAAACAATTAATAAACCAATACTTAAGTATATTAATCCCACAATTAATCTTACCTGGACAGTGTGACATTGTTCTAGCTAGCTTCCTTCTGATCACACACACACACACTCTGATATTATATATTTATAGATTGAAGGAGTTGAACTTGAGCTTTGGTTCTACAAGTTTCAAGCATCTATTTATTTCACTTTGATGCTGACTATGCATAGCTTCGTGTCAATCACTTGAATGCTGATCGGGATTCTGCATGTTTGTGTTTGCTCCACATCCACCCACATATTGCATCCAATGCATGCTCATCCAAAATCAAATGCCACGGAGTTTCATCTAATTCAGACAGAGCGGTTCCTTTTGGATTCTTTCCCATGGAATTTCAACTTGATCCCAACGAGGTCAAGACCCTTTTTTTATTAGACTAGACCTCGTTGAAAATAGTTTTCCATTGGAATAGTTAAAGAAAAGTAATAGAAAATTTTCAATTTCATCTGGCTTTTCCCTCTTTTCTGCATACCAATGGGTTCGAGAAGATTTTTATTCACCATATTTTCCGTTGCATTTTCATTTTCATGTTCTAAAATTTATTCACCATCTTCTGTTTTCTGCATGCATACCAATAGTCTTCTGCTGCTGCATAATGCATTAGCAACCTTGACTATAACAAGACTGCGCGCAATAATGCAGGGCCATATTTGAGCTTTCTTTTCTTCTTTTCCCAAAAAAAATTTGGCTGCAAACTTGTCCACACGTCCTATGATATATATATATTTGAAACAAAAACAACTGGGTGAGTGAGCTGGAAGGTATCAGATTACGCGCATGGAGGACAACAACTAGTGTCAGTAGAAAATGTTGCAATTCCCTTTTCTTTTTTCTTCTTTTCTTCAAAGATATGGTCAAAAATCCATTTAAAAGAGAAAGGTCAGTTGGTCTGCTCAAGTGACAGGTGCACTAAATATAATTGTTTATAATATATGTGACCAAGTTTTCTGTTGTATACAGTGAGATATGTAAAAAATATTGAACTCATATTCCTCTTGTCTTGAGCATCACTGGGAATGGGAAAGGAAGTTGAAACTACATTGAGCTAAAACTAATCTGAAAACCAATGTACGTGGGATATATTTGTATTAGAGAGGTGATCAACAATGTAGCTCGTAAATGCGGTCTAAATAACAACACCCATATTTAATTAATTAGCAAATAAAATGTAGGTTGCGTGTTTGATTTGCACTGAAGTACCATGATATATGATATATAATTAAGCTGTAAGAGGTTCACTAATCGCTATCTTATATATAATATATAGCAAGTAACAGTGCTTTAATGATTGAAGATAATACCTTCCAACTGTCACACATTCTCCAGAGATTATGTACTATTAAAAGGTAGTCTATCATTTTAGTAAAGCCTAGATCACAGATTATGTACTATATTATATATGAATTAATTAATAAGCCAGAGATTAGGGCTCTTCTTGTTATTCTTAGTAACTTTCTTGTGCAAACAAGGAACTAAAAGCCTCCCAAGTCCTCCCACTATCCAAAAGAATAGGAAAAGTAGAGTAAAGAGAGAGCTCATGATCATAAGGGTCGCTACATAGCTATAGGCTCTAGCTGTTGCCAATTTGTATACAGTAATTTATGATGAAGACCCCATTTAGAATTCTATATATAAAGTAAACAGCAGACAATTACAACATATGAAGAATCTTGATTTTTAGGAGCATTAACGCAGCTACAAAAGTTTGCACATGTATGGAAAATTTTAGCATCTTAATTAAAAAATTAAGTTCGGTCCTCCAATGTTTGCAATATTTGACATGTTAAATTTGAAAGAGACGGGTCAGCAGCCCACTAACACCGATATTACTCATAACTTAATATTACTTACAAAGTCTAGTAGATGTTTTATCAGAAAATGTCTCGGTGTTATTAGGAGTGAAACCACTTAATCAATTGTAGTTTATTTAGTCAAATTTCCGATGTTGAACTTTATATTCTTCAACATGACATTTTCTTGGTCCCTTCCTGTTAATTATTTCCTTAATTCCCAAAGAACTGGTGGTTTAGCGTTCATCAATGAACATAAATATTTCTGACTATAAATACCCTGCAAGTTCCAATATATGGGCAAAATATATTTATAGAATAGCTAGATATTGAACAGATGGAAGAGATGATCGTAAACGGGTCGGTTGATGTGAATTCTCAACTGTAGATCCTCCTGCTTTACAAAATTGAGATGTTACAAATAGCAAAATGATTTGGGTTGATACCCAAAATAACAAAGAAATGAATTTTAAAATAAAATAATAAGAAGAAACAAGGAGACAGTTTCCAGGACATGAGGAACCCTAATCTGCGCGCATGCACCTTGCCATTAGATTATTACAATATTATCTCCAAATGTTTCTTCCCAGTTAAGGAAAATAAACAAATATAGTTTCCAATGTTTAATTAATTAATCTGCAATAGAATCTCAATCTCCCACCGTATATTGTCTGGAAAACTACGTAGTGGCCTAGATGCTTTTACCCGCCGCCGGAAGGGGGTTCTTCTATGGATATAAAATTTTAGCCAACGGTGTCTATTCCAATGAAAAAGGATACTGATTTGCAAATTAGAAATCTCAAGTTCAAACTCTCATAACACCTTCAGTGTGTGTGAGAAAACTTCCTTCCACCTTTCCAACATTCGTAAATTTTTTAACAGCAATATATAAAATTTGATCATAGCAATTTATTCATTAAAAATGAACATAGATAATTCCTGGAAGGTAGCCAGCTGGCCCCATATTTATTTAGGACTAGTTTGGGGCCTAGCTAAAGTAGCTAGCCAACCTTAGGAGCCTTGGTGACGGTGCCGTTTCGATTGACCCAGACCCAGACCCTGTCACACCTCCGGTCCAAGGTGGTTGCAGAGCCTTCCAGTATGACGATTGCTCGAACATTGTGATTCTCTCGCTCTATCTTTGCCGCTGCATCTTCTCCACTTTGCCCCACAACCTCCGGCCATGACTTTTTACCTGTTGTTGTAAACATGAATTAATCGTAACCAATAATTAAGGATATTAATCCGACAATTAATCTTACCTACACCTGGACAAAATGGCATTGTTCTAGCTAGCTTCCTCCTGATTACACAAACTGATATTCGTATATTTTTTATGATATTTATAGATTGGAAGAGTTGAGTTTTCAAGCATCTACTTATTTCACTTTGATGCTGACTACGTGTCAATCACTTGAATGCTGATTGTGCTGCTGCATGTTTGTGTTTGCTCCACATATTTTCACACATTGCATGCATGCATGCTCATCCAAAATCAAATGCCACGGAATTTCATCTAATTCAGACAGAGCGGTTCCTTTTGGATTTTTTTTCCCCATCAGCCTTATATATATATATATATATATATATATATATATATATATATATATATATATATATATATATATATATATATATATATATATATATATATATATATATATATATATATATATATATATATATATATATATATATATATATATATATATATATATATATATATATATATATATATATATATATATATATATATATATATATATATATATATATATATATATATATATATATATATATATATATATATATATATATATATATATATATATATATATATATATATATATATATATATATATATATATATATATATATATATATATATATATATATATATATATATATATATATATATATATATATATATATATATATATATATATATATATATATATATATATATATATATATATCAAATTGAACTTGGGATCAATGGAGTTAGTAGTGCGTGATTTAAGGATTGATTGATTCAAGGGTGTAGCTCAGTTGAAAATGGTCTTGATTTGCATATCAGTGATCTTAGGTTCGAACACCCATGACACTTTAGCAAAATGTGTGTGAGAAAATTCTCATCCCATAATATCTAGACTGTCAATTAATCGGATTAATTAATAGGAGATGGATTACATATCTTCTCTCTTGTTCAATATTACAAGACTGCGGTCGTATCTACAAAATCAATGAACGAGAAAATATCCACAATTATCACAGTCAAACTTAAAATTCAAAAGAAAATAAATAAACCTAAAACAAAAAATATATTCACAATTTACAGAAATTTGCCCAGAAAAAACCTAGAATTTTTATTTTATATCATAAATTTCCCCAATTTCTATATAAGCAAGAGAGAGAGAGAGAGAGAGAGAGAGTGCGAAGAGGGTCTGTGGGCAATTTTCTTCTGGATCTGAATGGGATCCCGCGCATTCCAAAACAAAAAAGGAAACTGCTAAAGCGATCAAAAGTAACTTTAACCTTTTGATGTATATAAGGAAACCAAGGAAAAGATTTTAAACATTGATGTACGTATATATGAACTCCTCATTTATTCACTATATATATTTTTACATATCTGCACCCATCTCATCCATCTGGGCCGGGACATTATGCCATAAAAATCAAAGTTATTTATTTTTGCATAGGGCTAATATAGTACATAACCCCATATGGAAACCAGACGACGATTGAAGAGTTTCATTAATTAATTAGCTGCAATGGCCCTTACCACCTTTGGGGTTGCATGGATTAGGGCCACGAGGTGGGATCAGACCTGTAGATCTAACTTCAGGCTTCATAGGAGGGACGGGAGGGTTGGAATTGACTGCACTCAAAATCATGAAGAACAGAAACACCACTAGTTTAGCAGTGTTGTTGAAAAGGGTTTTCTTGAACAATATTGTTTTCATACTGAAAATTATGGAAGATATAGATGAGGAGTGTACGCGGGTTGATAGCTAGACGCAGGGGGTTAAGTAGGGTGAATACTAGTACTGGGTGGTGCTGCTGCACTGATGCTCAGGCTTTGGATGACAAACTTGTGCAAACGAACCAGGAAATATATAGAGGTCTACGAATGAGACGTGGACTGAAAAAAAAAAATTTATTGAGGAAAGGAAAGGCTTCATAGAGAGCCAGCATCATCAAGTGGGATTCCGATGAGTGGAAAAATATAAAGTACTATAAACTAAGATCACTTTGGGTTGAAATCTTTCATGCATATATGCGGCATTCTCCATTTCTTTCCGGATCATTCTTTGTGATTTTCTGTAAGTAATAATGATCATCAATATCTATCTTTGGCTCTCTTTTTTAATCCTTTGACAACTTTTTTTAAATTTCAAGGACCAACAATTGAAATTCCTAATTTCTAAATTCATATATGTCACTCAAAATCAAATAGTCAGATTTAAATTTCAATTCAAATTCAAGTATATATCTAAAATTCAATCTATATATACTAAATGACTTACTTCATTATCATGTTGATTAGTTATATAATGAAAGATGATTTTATTTGTGATTTGTATGCTAATTGATGATGATTTATTTTTTTTTTTAAAGTTTTGCTGTATGGTATTACGTAATGGTGCAAGTTTGTGTTAGCTTATGTGAGGCCCCAATTTAAGTTTCACACAGGGCACTCAAAATCTCAAGATTGGCCCTGTTCACAAGGATTGGACTTAGTTGTCAACCTTCGACACAGCTTTACAAGGAAAGGAAGATGTCGGGTTGCGTCGGGTTTAGGTTTAGTCGGTATGGCACTATGAACTCAGTTGATATGGTGCTACAACTCTCTTCGGGGTTGCTCGAGCAGTGATCCTACTTCTTAGTTTGTTTGTCTAAAAAAATTCAAGAATTCTTTAGGAGTTTATTGTGTTTTGTTTTCTCTTTAAGATGTTTTATTTTATTTTAGCTTTCAACTTTCGATACTATAGGAGTTTAGGAGTTTAACTCCATATTATTCATTTCTTTGCAGACAGATGCCTTCCATATTGGGAATCCCATTACAATATCCGCACAAATTTCATGCTGCCGCCCACATACAATACATCCAATAAAATTTCATTTAGCAACATGTCCCGTGCTGTGGACTGGATTCTGGACATCAATTTAAAATTTAGAATGTAAAGCAGAAGACTTCTGGACACACTCCATCTTTTTCTAAATCATCTTCTTCCACACTGAACACCTCCACTGTGAATAACAAAGTCAGCAAGCCAACTCCAACCTTTCGACTTTGAAAATAGGAGTAAAGCAACAGAGTGAGCCCTACCTTTTTATCTTCAATATCAATAATAATAATAATAATAATCTGGCCATTATGTTTTCCCTTTACCAAAATGAGTCGCAGTTTGACTTTGTATATAAATACAAAAAAAATATATATATAGTGCAGTGGTATTTTCCTGTCTTACTTAAAGGTGTGCATTGTATATATTATTATTTTATGTCGGAAATTATCGACCTACTTGATTCCCACTTGAGAGACAAGAGGATAATTAACGAAAGAAAGAACTATGGACGGATGATCAATGTTGATGAATGTAAACATATCCAAAAGGAATTTTTTGTTTAAAGTTTGGAAAGGGGAGGGGGATGTGCCACTTGAGTTCAAACTTGAGACTGCTGATCTCGAGACAAATACTCTTACCACTGAGTTATGGACATGTTGACATCTAAAATCCATGCACACCTACTTTAAAGTTCTTTTGACATAAAATAAATTATTTTTTTGCTGTAGAAAAGAGTTCATATGGTCGTCGTAAATAAAACAAATTCCCGACCAAAGAATCAAATTCCTACATACATGATACACCATATCCATCAGCACTCTGCACTATATGTTAATAATTGAGATGTCATCGAGTAACTTTCTCAAAACACTAGCCAGGTTCTGCCTTAATTGTTGTCGGAGAATAGAATCCATGGATCGATATTCTGCAAATCTTTAGTTTCTGTGTGCTGGTTTATCTACCTTCTTTTTTCACTGAATCCATGAATGAAAACAAAAAATAGTGATGGAAGGGACGAATTGCTAGGATAAAAAAAAATTCAGTGTAGGTAATATCGTGGCATTGTAAACCACGACCTGTATTTTGAATTTAAAACAAGGGTAAGTTATTATTAGTCAAACAAATATGGATGTATGTCCTTTCTGATTCCCTGGCTGTGAAATTCTCAGGTGCTAACTATCATATTCCCAGCATAAATTTAACGAACGTGATAATGGTTTCTCATCTTCAGACCGAAAAAAAAAAAAAAAGAGTTTCTCATGAGCTGGAGGAGACATGGTGATAAGAACCTAGATCCTCTGGGTTTGAATTTCACTGGTTGTCACAAAAAATGGTAGCAATTACTAAAGATTCTTCAAGCTGTTTTTTTTCCTTCTTCTTTTTATGTTTTCTATAGGATGGATATGGTTATAGTCCAGGATCAGTTGATGAGCATAAACTCTTGCCTTTGCTTTCGTTGGTCAAATGAAAGATTCAAAGGTTTTATGTAAATTAATCTGCATTAGAATCTCTACACAGACTCCAGTCTCCATCACAATACCATTCTGGAAAACTAAGGTCCATTTGAATGGAGTGATTTCAAATATAGGGACTTAGATGACATTTTAATTTATAAGGTTAAATTGTTTGTTTAGACTACTATAATTCATGTATGTCAATTTTTTGTTTTTAATACAAATGATAGTCTAAATTACAAATAGATGAGTTTCTCACACATGCTACCAAGGGTTCGAAGCTGAGATCACTGATTTGCAAGTTAATGCCCTTTTCCTTTAGATTAAACCATATTGACATGATTTGAATAAGAATAAAATTTAAAAAAAAAACAAATGAATTTCAAATGATTTCTTGCATATAGTCGTTTCATATCCATTATAAATGTAAATATAATGTTTTGCATATAGTCGTTTCATTAGTAATGATGCAACTTGGACACTAACAATATTTAAAAAGGGAATGAAATTTTCGAAAAGAAAAGTAGAAGAAAAGAATCTTGATGAATGTAAAGAGATGATCACAATAGCAGATAATTATATTGATTAATTTAGGACAGTGGTGACGATCCAAATCCCATTGTCATCAACTCACACACCCGAACACGATCGATCCCACAAAAACTCCATTATGCATGCATGGCATGCACGAAGATTTTGATTCTCTCGCATAATTTCTCTGTAAAACTTTTGTTGTCCATGGCCAGCAATAAAATTTAAATATAGCAATTTATTCGTTATAACATAAGTTTCTCCAAGAAGCAAGAAAATATATAAATCCTGGAAGGTAGCCAGCTGGGGCCTAATTTATTTAGGATTAGTTTGGTGGCCTAGCTAAAGTAGCTACTAGCTAGCCAACCTGAGGAACCTCGGTGACGATGCCGTTTCGATTGACCCAGACCCAGACCCTGTCACACCTCAGGTCCCACGTGGTTGTGGTTGGAGTGCCTTCCAGTATGACGATTGCTCGAACATTATGATTCTCTCGCTCTATCTTTGCCCCACCACCTCCGGCCATGACTTTTTACCTGTTGTAATTTGTAAACATTAGTTAATTGTAACAAACCATTAATAAACCAATAATTAAGTATATTAATCCCACAATTAATCTTACCTGGACAACGTGACATTGTTTTAGCTAGCTTCCTCCTGGTCACACACTCTGATATTTATATATATTTTGATGATATTTATAGACTAGAAGAGTTGACTTTCAATTGAAGCATCTACTTATTTCACTTTGATGCTGACTATGTATAGCTTCGTGTCAATCACTTATTTGACTTTGATGCTGACCCGGTCGACCTCTTGGGATTGAGATCGGGCAATCCTTCCAAACCAACTCGGCAAGACCAAGTAGGTTGTCTTTCAGAGTGAGTGCAACTTGTTAGTAGAGATTGAGCTTGGGCTTACATTTCAGCCGATCCATTTGAGGTCCGGCCTGATATCAAATGGCCTCTTAGGCCCGAATTCATACTTGGCTTTATGCACTTGCAATAAATAAATGCGAGAATTCCCACACTTATAAAGACTTTAAGCTTTCTTTAGTTTTCTTATAAAATTAAAAATTAAAAATAAATAAAAAGCTTTATCTATGTTTTCAATGTGGGATAATAGTTTTGAATTTCATTCAAATTTCCAACAAAACAATACTCGTAAATTTCAAGGGACAAACGCTTCAAATGGAAAATGGGAGACACCTATATATACCTATTGAGAAGTTGGCATTGGGAGGTTAACTACACTGATGTTGGTAGGCAGACCCCTTCTTCCATTGCTAAGTTACCGTTTTAAGCCGATGTTCACTTATGTTTTTTTTGGTAAACACGTTTTATTTCCATTTTTTTTGGTTTAATGTACGCATCTATGCAGAAGTGCTCGCGTTTCATTTCTTAGCCCTGTTTTTTTTATTGGTCGGACGGACGACTTCTCGACTTTCGAGTCATAGCGAAACTTTACCTTTCAAAGGTTTGATCATAAACTTAACTTACGGAACAAAAGTTCCTCGCTGTACGGACAGGTCTTGCTTCTTCACAGGGTCTTGTCCAAGTCTTTCAAGTTCCGATTTCAAAGCTGAGGACGACGACAAGGAAAACGATACGAAGAAGCTGAAGCTGAAGATGGGCTTCGTGGGTCTTGTTGAATTTGCCCTTCAATGCTTTGATGCTCTTGCATGGTATGCTTTGCTCTAAGAGAAACAGTTGATCAAATTTGTCATCATTTCCATGTTGTTTGTGATTTTTTCTTTTTTCTCTTGTCTCTTTTGTTTTTGGGTTTTTTTCATTTTTTTATTGCAGGCCTCTACTTGCTCTGCTGTATCCTCTGTAAGCCTCTCTGCCCCCACATACATTTTTATTTTGAAGAAACAATGTTTTTCTTTACCAAAATAGGTGTAATTTTTCGATATTACATTTGATGATGCCATGATGATGATTACTTGATAATAATACTGCAATATCAATGTTGATACAGTGATGAGGATCTCCTTGATGTTTATATTTTCTTTTGACAGATGTTGTACCATTAGGGCGATTGAGGCCAATTCTATTTCAGATTCTCAGAGGTTGAATGCTTATTGGGTTGTCTTCTCATTGATTTTGCTCTTTGAACATGCATTTATGAAGTTCCTTGAATGGTAATTCTGCTGTTTATTTTATTGCATATTTCAGGCAAGAAAAGCTTTAACAGAACTTTCAGGCTAGTTATCATGAAATCCTTTCTGCAATGTGAATTTCATGTTGCGAGTTTCCCCCAAGTTTCGCTCAATTAATTTGATCGTCCATAATTTTTATTTCTTAATACATACATTGGAAATAAAATTGTAAAAGGAATGAGATTTTCAAACTTTTCCTAGCCTTCACTAGAATAATAAGGAGAGCATAAATTTTCACAATCTGGTTGTTCTCAATTTCTGGAATCTTCTTCCGACTGCTATGAAAAATTGTCTGAAGTGAATTTGTGTGCATATCCATTTATTGTGGTATTATTGAGACGAAACAGAGAGTTTCGTAAATAATTTTGAAGTTACTTCTCAAAATGGTTGTGATATATTATGCATGTTTTCATATACGAGGTAGCTTTCTGGTAATACATTCACAATTATATGGAGTAGCAGTTAGTTTAACAGATGTATGAACACAATTGCAATACATTCATGTTTTCATATTTGACATTCTGCATATGGAGTAGCAGTTAGTTTAACAGATGTATGAACACAATTGCAATACATTCATGTTTTCATATTTGACATTCTGCTCATTGATTTTTTTTTTTTCTTTTTCTAATTCAATTCAAACATGAGAAATGGATGTAATTCATCATCTTCAGATATTTGTCCCTGCAATATCACATCCATGTGCATACTTCCATAAAATCTGCCGAGTTAGGTCTCGGTCAGGTCCTTTTGGATATAGAGCTGCTGACATTTGTTACACAACTTTTCATTGTTCAATGATCATCTAGTTGTGTTTCCTATTTTTTCCAAATCTGTACCTGTCAGGCTCCCACTGTGGCGGCACATTAGGCTAATGATTGTCTTCTGGTTGGTGATACCTCATTATGGTGGTGCATTTTATGTCTATAACCACCTTATCCGTCTGTGCCTCTCCATGGACCTACAAATTGTTATCAACTGGTTCAACAAGCGGAAGAAATCCTCGTTTGACAGAGACAATTTTCTTACCGAGGTGGAGAGATATGTAAAGGAGAATGGACCTGAAGCTCTGGAAAATATTGTTGCTTCCACAGTAAGTAGGTCGAATTCTATGAAGAAAATATTTTGTTATATATGAATAAATTATTTCCTAGAATATGCACTTGTATAGATGCTTTGAACTGTGGAAAACCACATTCAGTTTTGGTTGTGAAGACCCTCTATGGAATATTTGTATAGATGCTTTGACTAATAATACGTTTTTGCTTCAGTCTGAGAAAACAAAGTCAAGTCGCGATGCGAAAGAGTTCAAAGCAGTTTCTCTGGAGAATAAAGAGGTACAGTATCCCTGATGCAACTCGTACAAAATTCATAAGACTTTTCTATACTCTCCAGTGGTTTGTTGTTGATGTCCTTTGTTAGATGACTTATGAGGACAGTGTATCGAATAATCACAAAGGGCAACAACCCCTGAATTCTGACTTTCTCCGATTAATTCTTCTGAATAATGTTTAATAAGAAATTCCATTTGATTTTGAATTATGCTTGATTTAAAGCGAAAATATTGTGAATTTAAGTTTGCAATAGCCTAATCTATTAATTTGATGACCTAATAATGCAGAAGACACCTTTTGAAGGTGCTTATGGACTTGAGCCTCAAAATGTTCTTGACTTAGTTCCACTTCCTGAAGAGATGAAAATGAGTGATGATGGAGAGGGTTTGGCGGACCAAGTGAAAAGAGTGCATGAAGAAGTGAGGGCAGTTATAAAGGATAGTAATGAGTCGTCTGCAGCCGCTGCCAATCAACACCGAAGAGTGAAGGATTTTGAAGAAGGTGACATGGTTTTGGTGCATTTGAAGAAGGAAAGATTTCCAAAAGGCACATACCATAAATTGAAGTCCAAGATGTTTGGGCCATATAAGGTGTTGAAGAAAATGAGCTCAATCGCTTACATGATAGAGCTGCCACCGGATCTCCAGATTAGCCCATATTTCAACGTGTCTGATTTGTATTTGTTTGAGGGATTTGATGAAGAAACAATTTCAAAGGAGGCACAAATCCAGCAACTTCCAAAGGCACAACCAGATATTGTTGAGGATGTGTTGGATGTCAAAGAGGTGACGTCAAGGAGGGGTAACCAGTATAGGCGGTTCTTAGTGAAATGGTTGGGTAAGAATGCTACTGAGAATACTTGGATTGCTGAATATGATTTAAAGAGGATTGTTCCAGAGAGATATGCTGAAGTTGTTAAAGCTTTCTCGCCAGAGTCGACTTCTTCCCAACCTGGTGGAGTTGATGCAGGAGCATCTGTTGGTTAGCCAAGTCATTTCAACACACGCAGAAAACCCACAACCACACAAGCTTTGGAAAATAAAAATGCCTAGTGAATTTTAAAGCAATCTCAGTCCACATGGCAGAGCTTGATGAGATATAAAATAGAGAAGATCCGAACAACATGACACCCATGGATATGAGAAAGTATTTTCTTTTATTTGGCCAAGCCTTCAAGGAAGAAGACTATGTCGTTTGTTGATGCAGAAACTAATTTTAATGATGTGGCGTTGTTAAAAGAAAAGTCAGACTATTGCTTATGCATAACTGAAAGTGATGCCCCAATTCCTCAATGTTAGAAGCTACCAAATATGCTGAAGCAAATGAATCCATCTTTGGAAGTTCACACATCTCGAAATCAACTACAGAGGATTTTCTTTTTTGTAATTAAGTAATGTCTTAACTTTTTTTTTAATTACTTTAGTTAGTAATTATGTTTTAATTATTATTTCTTTAGTGAATAATTAATATTTAAATATTTTACTAATTTCATAAATTACTTAATAACTAGTAATGAATTATTTTAAATTATTCTGTGGATTTTTTTTCTTAAACTTTCAAATATTTGAATATATTTAAAGAGTATAGCCGAGCGGCTACACTTTTAAAATATTCATATGTATTAGTGAAGAGAGCCCTGGGAAGAGATGAGTTCAACCTGGAGTGAAACCTAAGGAAGCAGCTCAGTCTAATTCTTTCAGGGCTTAGTCAAAGGGTATAGCCGCCCGGCTATACTTTCAAAATATTATACATTAAAAGAGTACAGCCGCTCGGCCATACGCCTAACTCCCGCCTAGCCGCCTAGGTGGCCGCCTAGCACCGCCTAGCGCCGCCTAGGCGGATTTTTCGAACACTCGACAATTTAACGTTACACATTGTCATAATCTAACAGAAATTAACATGCTTTCGACAGATATTCATCAATACAATGCTACTCAGTTGCAAAAATACCTTTTATCAAAATCCAAAAACCAAAAATATAAAAACACGATTCATAAAATAGCAAATTCGACAAACCCACTAAACAACAAGGATCATAAATACTAAACAGAAGAAGAAGAAACGCAGGGAAGTGCAGCTAGCTAACCTTTGAAGAAATTGGACTGTGCAGCGAACACAACAGGAACAGAGCGATACCTCTGCAAAAATAGCCTCTTATTAATTTGAAGAGCTGAGACCAAAGACTGCTTCTTCAACCTTAAAAATGAGAGCTGGAACCGCCATTTTAGCTTTCACCCAGTGAGTCTCTCACTTTCTCTCTCTCAGCCTCACAAGCAGCTATCGCTAACCTAGTTATGGCTGAATTTGTTATTGATTTGCAGAGCTTGGCCCCTTGTTTGTGCAGTTGGAGAGAGAGAGAGAGAGAGGAGTTTTAGGGCGAGGGGGGGATAGGAGGGATGGATTGTTGTGGCCTGTGGCCTTTTGGTTAGGAACGGGGCTGTCATGAAGGAGAAGGGGGAAGGGGAGCTTGTGGGATAATTAGGTTGAATTTTTTTTTTCTTTTGAATTATGTTAGTTTTAAAAAACGAAGGAGAAGTATAGCCGGGCGGCTATACTATTAAAATATTCGAATATATTGAATGAATAGAGCCGTTTGTCTCTAACTTTTTTCTTTTCTTTTTCTGGAACAGATAATTCCCAGGAAATTTTATTGATGAGAGGAATTTGATATGATCACAATTTACATGATGTGGTAGATAATTTCCATCGACAAACAAGCCCTTCTAGTAAGTAGGCCTAGCTAGCCAACGCGGGGAACCGCTGTGACGACGCCGGTTGCACCTTAACTCTTGGGTGATTATAGTTCCTTCGGGGATGAGGATTGCATGAACATCAGGCTTCTCTTGCTCTATCTTTGCCGCTGCAACTTCCCCGTCTTCTCCCACCAGCTCTGGCCAAAACAAAAACATTTAATTCATTTCTATAATTAATTATAATTATTATTATTGACTAATAATCTACCTAAATTTATTGTATTATTACCTGGACAATATGCAGATGCCATCCTTCTTTCTCCCTAACTCGCACTCTCATCAGTCTCAGTAGTTTCAGTCTGATACATAAATATGCAATATATATTTGCGATGGTATTTATTTTATAGAAATTGAAGGAGGTTTTCATTAGCAGACACGTCAAACGTGACTACATGTCACATGTCAATGCCTCTGCGAGCTCCATGTCCATTTGTCCTTCATACACACACATAGCATTAGACCGACCTCCTCACTATTTCATTAATTAATTATGTGTCTCTTTTTTTTAATTAATTGAACATAGTTGTTTAATTACCTTTTATATTAAAGGTATGGGAAAATTTTAGCAATCCCCTTTTGAATTATACCCCTTGCATCCGCAATGGTTGTTTTCAATATAATAGTTCAATAAATTGATCGTTTTTGGCATTTATTGAATTGAATTGTAATTTTACTTGTAATTTTACTTGTAATTGTACAATTTAATAGCTTCATATCAATAGTTATATTTACTTACATAATTTTTCATATACTCAAATAAAATAAAAGGGATAAATTTATTTTATGTTGTAAAATGAACGATATATGCAGGAATATTGAGCTGCACGTAAAGTAAATGAGACAGAATATTTAACAAGGTTCGGTCATACCTACGTCCTCGGAGAGCAGCAACAGTAACTTTTCCACTACGTAAAATAATAGGGCTACAACTTTAGTGTTTACAATATATGCCCGGGCTCTCTTTTTCATCTCCTCTCACTCTCCCTTTCTTTCTTCCTTCCTCTCTGCCCGGGCTCTTATTTTCTTCTTTGATGGTGATGGTGTGTTCTGCAAAGGCAGAATAATGCCTTATTTATAGGCTAAACAATTGATGCTCGTGAGTGTGCAGGTGATAAGCCTCCAAACAACTTTGCTTAATTTCTTCATGGGCCCATAATGGTGGGCTCCACCAATAATTTTACAACATAGTATTGAAATATTCTCAAAGAGATATTTAAAAGAGACCAATTTTGAATATATTTATAAAATTAAAAAATTAATTATTGTATTTTTTTTTCTATTGCATTGAATTGTCAAATAATCAATGCGAATATTCTTAACAACATAATGACAGAGATGCAATTACGAATGCTTTTATTCATTCTATTTTTGTGCTTTGTACTTTTAATTTGGTTTTGAACCGCTCTAATCTTTCAAAACATGTCAATATACTTGTTTAGTCAAATTTATTACATTTTCTGTTAGTTTTCGTCACATGATTTTATGGGCATAAATGTCAATTCACTCAACATGACTTCCAATCAAGAAATTAAATTTCGATATTATCGCCGATATTTCGGCGATAATATCGTTTTTTTTGGGTCCCGATATTTTCGCAACTGTTGAGGCCCAAAAAAGTCACGAGAAGCCCAAAGACATTTAAGGCCCGATATAACATATAATTTTGGTCATGCGTTAATCCAAGCTATATTTTGGGAATTAATTCATTAAATAAATAATAGTGTACATGTCATGCAAAGCCAATAATACATTTTTCATATGTCAATCACCTATCAAGCTTACATGAACCCAAGTCATGTGGTTACGGGGCTTGCATGAGGGATTGTGGTGTGGAAGGTTACGGAGGTCCACAAGGCCCACGGAAACTCTTGGATAATGGAGACTTTGAACTAACTACTTGGGAGCACCAAAGTCCAAGCCCATTACTTAGAGTTCACCAATGTGGGTAAGCAAATGAGATATTTTCCAAGCATTTCCTTTTATCCATAGGAAATAGTCATTTTCCAAATGCCTAGCTTTACCCGTTGGAAATAAGCCTTTTCCAGCACTCCCTATTACCCATTGGTAACAAGCCAATTCTGACACTTACCTTTACCCGTTGGAAATAGTCATTTTCCAATGTTTAGCATTACTCATTGGAAATAAAAATATCTCAATGCTCCCTTTTACCCATAGGAAATAAACTAGTTCCAACACTTCCTTTTACCTATTGGAAACCAAAGAGAGCCTTCCCCCTCTATAAATTGGGAGACATTTGCCCAGCCAAAACCAATCTCTCTTGGTTGTTGCAAGCTTCTCAACAACCATGAGAACTCATCTTCTTTTCTCTTTTTGGCTGCTGCAAGCATTCCAGCAGTCATCCCAGCCATTCCTCAACCATCACAACCAAGACTTTCCTTCCTCCTCATACCCTTCCAAGCTATAAATACCATAGCCTTCAAGCCTCAAGCTTTTCCTCCCATCCTCCTCTTGAAACTCTTAAATCCTCATAGGCATAGCCATAGCCATAGCCATAGCCACAAATAACAAATCATCAACACCCCAAACTCAAGCATATCCAACACCAAGCCAAGCACATGTATTCTCATTTGCTAAACTTGCGAATCTTTAGCTCCCACACTCCAAGCTCTCATGCCAAGCTAATATAATCTCAGATCTACATCAGCAAGTCATCTTCAACTTTTCGTCAAGCTGCCGGAAACGTCAACATCAAACACGCAGCCGCTGGAAGTAGAACAGAGTACTCCCTTGGGACAT
This sequence comes from Prunus avium, assembly GCF_002207925.1. The sequence continues at coordinate 11,769 of NW_018921718.1, read as the reverse complement.
GCTTTTCCCTCGGGATGCTTTGGGCCTAGTCCTCGATGAGCCTTCCGACGGAAAAAGACCCCAACAGCAACTTTCCATTTATATTTCATCAATTTATCAAAAATATCCTTGATAATATTGCTGAAATATCGGGACCGATATTTTCGTTCAAATTCAATCTGAAATGGTCAATATATCGCAATATTATTGATAATATCGCGATATGAACTTTCAAAAATTAAAGAAAACTTACTTCACACATGCTGGGGTTCAAACCCCTTTCCCATTCGAAGATCTATAGCCACTCAACCACCACACTAGTCATCACTTTGTGATAATAAGCTATGGATGTATTTATAATACTTGCAAGCTGTTTCTCAAAATAGAAATTAACATAATTACTTATTGTTTTATTTTGTTGTTCATTTACTTAATTACTTAATATAATTTATTTCTTTTCTATTTAATCCATTTAATGTTATTGATTATTTTATTATTCATTATAAGTACTTACATTACTAAATTCCCCTTCAAATTGTTGCTTAATTACTTAAATCTCTATAATTATTTTCTTTATTTACTATTTAATTCTTCCTTGGATAAATTTATTTATGTTCTTAGTTAATTTTCAATCTTCACTATTATTTTTTAAGCATGGTAAAGTGCCTAATTTTCATGAAAAATCAAGTTGGTTTACATCTTTAATTATTTTTCAATTTTTGATAAATAATAAATATAAGAACGTGTACCATGTCCAATGAATAATGTGAAATAAGGTTACTCATGTATCTTACAATGCAATTTATAAAGTGTAAAATATTGTACTAAAAAATGATAAATAAATTACTAGGACAGTATTAATAATATGAAGGGACTTTAACTGAGATTTGAATCAGCCCAGCAATTCTAGGCTCTCAAAGTCTGCACCTCTCAACTATGAGAGAGAGAGAGAGAGAGAGAGAGAGAGAGAGAGAGAGAGAGAGAGAGAGAGAGAGAGAGAGAGAGAGAGAGAGAGAGAGAGAGAGAGAGAGAGAGAGAGAGAGAGAGAGAGAGAGAGAGAGAGAGAGAGAGAGAGAGAGAGAGAGAGAGAGAGAGAGAGAGAGAGAGAGAGAGAGAGAGAGAGAGAGAGAGAGAGAGAGAGAGAGAGAGAGAGAGAGAGAGAGAGAGAGAGAGAGAGAGAGAGAGAGAGAGAGAGAGAGAGAGAGAGAGAGAGAGAGAGAGAGAGAGAGAGAGAGAGAGAGAGAGAGAGAGAGAGAGAGAGAGAGAGAGAGAGAGAGAGAGAGAGAGAGAGAGAGAGAGAGAGAGAGAGAGAGAGAGAGAGAGAGAGAGAGAGAGAGAGAGAGAGAGAGAGAGAGAGAGAGAGAGAGAGAGAGAGAGAGAGAGAGAGAGAGAGAGAGAGAGAGAGAGAGAGAGAGAGAGAGAGAGAGAGAGAGAGAGAGAGAGAGAGAGAGAGAGAGAGAGAGAGAGAGAGAGAATGAGAGAGAGAGAGAGAGAGAGAGAGAGAGAGAGAGAGAGAGAGAGAAAGATATATATAAAGAGAGCGAGAGGGTAGCATTTGGGTTGAGTTGTGTGGCTAGGGTGCTGGGTTGTAGGGGGCGAGTTTGATGGGTGGGGTGTGATGAAATTGGTGGGGAGGGGATCGGGTAAAAGAGAGAAATAAAATAAAAATTGGAGTTTTTTATATTGTTAATTAATTAATTAATAATATGTTATTATTTACTTGATGGGTGGAAAGATAATTGGTATTTTAGGAATAATGGTGGGTGGAAAGATAAGATTGTATTTTTTTCAAATTTATAGGGTGGGTGGAAAAATAGGACATGGGGTGGAAATAGCAGCACTCTATTTAAGACCTTGCTTCCAATTGACTATTCGATTGGGGGTAAAGGTGAAAACGGACAAAATGTGAGTGAAAATGAGGTGTGAAAGGAATAATGAATCAAGTCAATTAGGATAATTTGAGTGGGTCAAATCATATATTAACGTGAATGAACAGAAATGCCCTTAATATAGTTAACAAAAAGGAAAACATTTATAATAAAATCGTTTGTACAAAGTACAAAGTACACAAACACTCAACTCGACAAATAATAATAAGGGTCATACTAAAATAAGCCCTTATAATTTAAAAACTCTAGATAATAACCCACCAATAATACAATGTTTAAGTAAAATCCAATTTTCTAGAGTTCATCACTTGAGTATTCATGAACTTTGGTAGAATTGTTTAGGGTGGATTCCGAAACCCTAGTGTTTGTTACTTGGTACTTTCACATTTTGATAATTCATCTCTGCCTTTCTCATTTAAATTCAAAGTCCATTTACTTTCATGCAATAGAAATAGGTCACTTGAAACAAATCAAAACCCCCCCCTCAATGTGTGTGTGAGTTGTGTGTTCGACACGTGGTGTGTCTTTGTTACTGAAATTTATTTGTTTCCGTAATTGTTTTGGACTTTTGGTCCGCGTTGTGTTCTTGCATTTTCTGTTCTGAATCCAACCGTATAAAGAACATAAATTTTGGACATACGGTTGGAAAGTTATAGGTCAAACACTGGACAGAGGTCGAAACTGGAAAAATAGAGAAACGAATCTGTCCAAATGGTGATAAAAGGGTGATAGAAAGTGCTGTTTGTGTTTTTCTCTAGTTTTCTTGTGTTGTTCCATTTCTTTTACACTTCTTTACTCATTTCTAGTTTCCCTATTTCATTTGTGCATTTGTGGTGTGTTAAATAAGTGTTCTTTATGTACTCAAATTAGAACTTATAGGAAGCCGACAAGTTCTTCGTGGGATCGACCCCGTACTTACATAATCTATACTTCGATAGATTCGTGCACTTGCGGGTATTTTTAATTGGTTGTTTGCACATTAATTTGTGTCCTCTTAGGAATGCAACAGGCCCACTTACTAAGAACCGAGACTTTCTACCAAAATTTTGGCAGAGTCTCCCCTGTAAATAGAACATATCAAAAAAAAAATCAACCGGTCAAAAACACAGTTATTTACAACCCAACAACCAGCATGCATTACCCAACACACAGTGGCCTCCGGCCTCACAAAACAAACCCTAACAGGACGATAACAGAGCATGTCTAACAGAATTCAACAACCCAACAAATATGGAGTTTTACGAATTTACAAGGTACAGAGGCTCTACGAAAGCTCGGAGCACTGCAGTTCACGGTTCAGGGCAAACGACACAGCTCTGCTGCTCGTTCCAGTCAACTACTGGCTGTGGGGCGCAAAACAGAAAATTGTGAGTGGACAAAACAAAGTTTAGTTTCAATTAAACCAAAGTAATATAACCCCCACCGTTAGAAAACCAAGCATGAAACCAATGCATTAAAAACCATCATATACATATGTATATAGTTTGCTCAAACCAGAGCTAAATCCGAAATCCAGTGAAACTACAAATCAACCCCATCCAAATATTTCCTTATAAAACTCAAACAACTCTCAAAATATGTGCCCACTGGCACGACGAGCGGGGAAGTATCCTCATCTAGAAACAAGAACAATTGCATAGCTATATATACATAGATATAGATATATATAATATAAGAGATATAATATAAGTATATGACACACCTAATTGTACCGGGGAAACAATCCAACAGGGGATTGTTGACAAGTCCCCATGTAACAGCCCTCAAAACAACCATGTGGCTAGGGACGAGTCGTCCAACTGGGGGACTAACTCCCAGCCAGCACGTACGGACAAAGAATCAAGACCTGTACGTTTGTAAACAGTCCTACGCGCGCATACTACCCAATCAAGGATCTACAGCGACATCCCGTCAAGGATGCCCCGGGTTCCGACATTTCCAAGTATCTCACATTTCCATAATCTAGTTACAATCCAGGGGGAGGTACACGGGGTAGTGCTTATAGCACTCAAACCAACAATCTAAACTCACATCTTTCCACATCTCAATATAACAACCCCGTACTTCCCACTCATAACCCAACAAGATAGGAAGCAATTTCTCAAATATCATTTGTATATACTCAAGATACTTAAAATGTCAAAACCCAGAAATATCCCAAATACTTTACGAAAATAATAGTTTCACTATAAAGTACCAGTTGACTTTCAATAAATCCTTAAATCTTATGCATGCAAATTCCAAGATAAAATCATGCTATTTCTTTGAAAACAAAGTTCACTCACAAATAGTCCCACGTTGCGTGACCCTGAGAGGGTCCTGCCTGCTGTGAAGGCGAAGTCGGATTACCTATTTCAGAATACGAACACGATATTAAAATCCAACGTTTCAAAAGAAGACTTTAAATTAAAATCCTAATTTCCTGGGTTTCTCTCAAGTACGAGGAACGAGACGTTCCTAAGGTCCAACTAAGAGTTTCGAACGATGGAAAAGCCTCGGAAGATGCTCGGTCAACCGGACGGTCAAACTTTAAATTGATGAATCGGAACATCCGGGCCTCCGATTCACGATCCGCGAATTCCTATACAATCCTAGGAATACAGGGAACAACATACGTGAAATTGGGTTTGATCCAACGGTCTAAACACATCAAACCTAAAAATCACACAATATGTCAAATTCGTTCGAGGCCCAAACGATATCCAAATTGAGATCCGTAAACACCTTCACACTCGTGACAACACAAGGATCATTTTCGGATAAAATGTGACCCCTACCAGATTGCCCACGCGCCGCCCCACGCGCCGGCAGCGCGTGGGTGGCTTGAGCAAAGTTCAGGCGGCCGAAAAACTTCAAACTAGGGCTCAAGACTCTTAACCTAGGTAATAACCCTAATTTGGAGTCACTTTTGTTCTTGGACATACCCCAAATTATCGACAAAAGTGGCCGGAATTTCAATTCGAAAACCGGCCAAAACCTAATTCCAAAATCGAACTACAAACTCTCAAAATTTCTGAAATCCTATCCAACAGCCAACTAGAGCACTTAAAGTAGATGAAATTCCATACCTCACTTGCCGGAAACGGTGGCCGGACGGCGGAGATCGACGGACTGAAAAATCGCGATAGTTCCGGCTTGTTTTCTGCAGATTCCGGCGAGCACAGTGGCGGGTGATAGCTGAGGCTGGTCGGGAAAGAAAGAGGGGAAGGTGGCGGTTCGAACGGGACCAGTCTCGTGGCCGGTGGTCCGGCGTGGCGGCGGCTGCGACTGGAAGTGGCGGCTGGGCAAAATCGAAAGGTAGAGGGCTGTCGCGCTCGGGAGAGAGAGAGTGATTTCTGAGTTTTATTAAAATTTCAATTTCAATTTATTTACAGTTTTGCCACTAAGGTTATTTAACTCGTAACTTCTTCGTTTCCACTCCAAATCGAGTCCACTACGTGTCTACGGACTCGTCTCGGTACGACATTCCTAAAAACACCATTTGCTGCCCCGAACTCTCTCCGGATAAAAATGACCCCTTTTTCCCTTACTCGAGGGCAAAATTGAAAATTTAGAATTTTAATTTAAATTAATTAGCGAATAATCTTAATTTTGGGTCGGGATGTTACACTACAATCAAATTACTTCAGACATTCCCTCCTAACCTCATATAGCTCAAATAAATGAATTTTATTAAAACTAATATCCTACAATTATATTTAAACATTATCTAATATCCTCCAATGATATAGTTGTATATGTATAATATATTCTAATAGGTACAATACTCATAGAAAAAATGTGTTGGTTTTAATATACCTACAATATACCCACACCACACTAGTTACATAATAGTCAATGTACTTACAAAGTTAGGCAGGTAAATTATTTTCACAATATACCTATAAATGTGTTGACTTTAATATGCCTACAAAATACCCATAATAGGTAAATTACAAGTTACATTATTGCATAATAGTCAATTATTAGGTAAATTATATCTGAAATGCATTTATAAAAGTTGGGTATATCCTAAACCCTATTATTTGAATAATAATTACTAATAGTAAATTTAGCTTAACCCCTTGAAAGTCATTTTTCCTCAACTACAACTCTTCAACTTAATTACGCTTACGCATGCTGTGGCTATTGTTAAGCCTATGTCGTACACACACTGAGACTCTGTGAACAAAACATACATATTCTTCATCAAGCCCTCTCCACAATGGTGACCGGAAAGCCACCTTTCATTTTTCCGGTGAGGTAGGCCACAAACTCTGGCTGGGCTCCACCCTCCCTCTCCACCGGCACCACCTTAAACCTCTTCACAACCGCACTCACCACCCTCTTCATCTGCAGAAACGCCATCTCCTTCCCCAAGCAGATCCTGGGCCCCGCCTGAAAGACAGGGTAGCTGAACGAGTCCCTCCCGACAAACTCCCACTTCTGGGCCCCACTCTCCTCTCTCTCCAGCCACCTCTCGGGCCTGTACTCTGCCCAGTCCTCCCCCCAAATCCCCTCCATCCGCCCCATCGCGTACACGTGGTACGTCACCGTCATTCCCTTCTTCACCTTCGTCCCGTCCGGCAAAACGTCGTCCTTCATCGCCTGTTTGCTGTCCACTGCAACCGGCGGGTACAGCCTCATGCTCTCGCACAGCGCCGCGTGAGTGTACACCATCTCCTTCACCTCGTCGTAAACCCCTGCCGCCGACTCCGACGACACCGTTCCGCTGATCTCCTTCAGAATCTCGTCTTCCACATGTGGGTTCTGCGAGAGTAGCCAGAAGAACCATGTTAGAGCTGCCGACGTGGTGTCTCGGCCGGCCAGGGTGAAGCTGATGACGATGTCGGTGACGAACTTTTCATTCGAGTGGCCTGAGCCCAAGAAACTGGAGAGAAGATCCACCGACTCTAGAGCCTTCTTCTCGCTCAGCTCTCGCTTCTTTTCCCTGACAATGGTGTTCGCGAACTCGCGAACTTCGGAGACCGCAGCTCGGAGGCGCTTCTCGGAGCCAATTCCGAGAACCCTTTTGAGCTTCCACACTGGGGGTAACGATCTGAACCTGTCGCTGCTGATTTGAACGGCGTCGTCGAAAGCTACTGCGAATTTGGCTTGGGGCAGAGAGGGTAGCAGGTAAGCCGGGTCGTACCCAAATGCGATTCTGCAGATGTTATCGAAGGCGAAGCGTTGGAGAATGTCTTGGAAGTCGAGAATTGAATTGTTGGTGGCGGAGGAGGAGAGAATGGGAATGAGGCGGTCGGAGAGCTCGGTGTCCACGACCTCTTCCACGAATTTACGCAGAGACTTGGTGTTGAATTCGTGGCTGGAGACTTGGCGCTGGAACTTCCAGTTGTCGCCGTCGGCGTTGAAGATGCCGTCGCCAAGGAGGTCGGTGAGGACGGTGCGTAAGGTGTTGCCTTTTTCGTAGATGGGGAAATGGGTCTTGAGGATGTGCTGGACGACAGTGGGGTTGGCCGTGACGACGAAGTGCTTGCCCAGAGAGTGGTGGAGGCTGAAGGTGTTTGATGGCGAGCTTCGGAGGAGGTCTGTGACCCATGGGAGGCTGCGTTCATGGTTTTTGTAGAGGGTTATGAAAGAGCCGATTATTGGGTATGATTTGGGGAGCTTGGTGTTGTTGCTGGTTTTGGGGTTTGGTTGTGATGAAGCCTTGAAGACGAAGAAGAAAAGTAAGGGAAGGAGGACCAGGGAGGCCAATGTTAAGAGCTGAAGAAACATGGCTGGTAATGGCAGAAAAATGGAAGTCATTTTTTGGGTGTTCGACGAAACGCCTGACTGAAGTAATGAGTTTGTACTGCTTGGTAGTGCTTCTCGTTTGTGATTTCTAGACGAATAGGTGGCAAGGTTTGGTCGCTATTTATAGTGTCACTTTGGTTTGGTTTGATTGGATTTGATTTGATCATAAAAGAAAAGTTTAAAAGTCTGGAGGTATTCAATTTAGACTTTTTTTTAATATTAAAAGCGATAGTAATTTTATTGATAACACAGAAAAAAGTACAGAGTAACAGCAATGCCAAATATAAGTACAACATCTTTTATGACCAAACACAAAAATAAATTGGTTTAATATGGAGAGAATTACGCATGTCAGAAAAATCTAAAAACTCCAATTTGGCAGACAAGAAGTACTTGTACTCAAACCTATAATACAGATCCACCGCTCAACGGCAGTAACGGCAAATCCACATCGAAAAGTCGAACGCTAAATACAAACATCAGCAAACTCCTATTGAGTTTCTAAGAATTATTATACTAAAATAAACACAGAAACAAGGACACTGCACCATTTCCTCTCCAGCAAACCAAAGAGACTCGTAGCACCAACATGGCTAAACCTCTTATTTTGCACAGGCAAAACCCAATTCCACACAAACCAGCAACAATCACTTTTCCAACTCCAAACACTGAATTGGAGTAAATTCCATATGAGTGGACCAAAAGCTGCAACAAAATCATGGCGTCTACTGTGGATTGTAATACTTGCTTAAAAAACACAACGAAAACCAAAGAGAAAAGCTTGGTCGACAACACCACACCACAACCACATCCCAGCGACAACAAGACACATCTAAGAACAACAAAAGTTACCAAGGACCTACAACAGAAAATATACAAACAAACAAAGAAAAGACAAGATCCAGATAGATCTGAGCAAGATGACCCAAAATCCAAACAAATATGGGGAGAGAAGAGGAGAGGGTAAGAAGGCTGCAGTGTAAGCTCACAGTTTCACCTTCAAGAGAGTTTAGGGTTTCTACCAACCTCAAGAATATATAAAAGTCTAGTGGTATTCAATTGTGACCTTTAAAACGTATTTAAAAGTTTGGTGGTATCCAGTTATGACTTTTAAAAAGTATTTAGAAGTTTGGTGATATCCAAAAAGTTAATGACTTTTTAAAAGCTTATTAAATGAATGACTTTTCCGTATTTTTAAGGCTAATTGTTAAGAGCAAAAGTCTACTAGTGACTTTCATCAACTCTATGAAAATATTTAAGAATTTGTCAACATTCATCTCACAATAACTACTTTCTGCTACGCTTTCAAGTTTCAAAGCAGTTTCACTGGAGAATAAAGAGGTACAGTATCCCTGATGCAACTCGTACAAAATTCATAAGACTTTTCTATACACTCCAGCGGTTTGTCGTTGATGTCCTTTGTTAGATGACTTATGAGGACAGTGTATAGAATAATCACAAAGGGCAACAACCCCTGAATTCTGACTTTCTCCGATTAATTCTTCTGAATAATGTTTAATAAGAAATTCCATTTGATTTTGAATTATGCTTGATTTAAAGCGAAAATATTGTGAATTTAAGTTTGCAATAGCCTAATCTATTAATTTGATGACCTAATAATGCAGAAGACACCTTTTGAAGGTGCTTATGGACTTGAGCCTCAAAATGTTCTTGACTTAGTTCCACTTCCTGAAGAGATGAAAATGAGTGATGATGGAGAGGGTTTGGCGGACCAAGTGAAAAGAGTGCATGAAGAAGTGAGGGCAGTTATAAAGGATAGTAATGAGTCGTCTGCAGCCGCTGCCAATCAACACCGAAGAGTGAAGGATTTTGAAGAAGGTGACATGGTTTTGGTGCATTTGAAGAAGGAAAGATTTCCAAAAGGCACATACCATAAATTGAAGTCCAAGATGTTTGGGCCATATAAGGTGTTGAAGAAAATGAGCTCAATCGCTTACATGATAGAGCTGCCACCGGATCTCCAGATTAGCCCATATTTCAACGTGTCTGATTTGTATTTGTTTGAGGGATTTGATGAAGAAACAATTTCAAAGGAGGCACAAATCCAGCAACTTCCAAAGGCACAACCAGATATTGTTGAGGATGTGTTGGATGTCAAAGAGGTGACGTCAAGGAGGGGTAACCAGTATAGGCGGTTCTTAGTGAAATGGTTGGGTAAGAATGCTACTGAGAATACTTGGATGGCTGAATATGATTTAAAGAGGATTGTTCCAGAGAGATATGCTGAAATTGTTAAAGCTTTCTCGCCAGAGTCGACTTCTTCCCAACCTGGTGGAGTTGATGCAGGAGCATCTGTTGGTTAGCCAAGTCATTTCAACACACGCAGAAAACCCACAACCACACAAGCTTTGGAAAATAAAAATGCCTAGTGAATTTTAAAGCAATCTCAGACCACATGGCAGAGCTTGATGAGATATAAAATAGAGAAGATCCGAACAATATGACAGCCGCGCGGCCATACTCTTTAAATATTCGAATATATTCAATGAGTATAGCCGCACGGCTATACTTTATTCAAATAAAAACGTATAGCCGTTTGGCTGGTGGCGGTCGTCGCGGGTGGAGGCCTGGTGGCGGTGGTCTGTCGTGAGAGAGAGAGAGAGAGAGGCAGCGTTAAAGTCAGGAAAAAAAATATATTTTTTTTTAAACGAACCGACCCGCCCCGGCCGCCTAACTCCCGCCTAGCCGCCTAGCTCCGCCTAGCTCCGCCTAGGCGGATTTTTCGAACACTCGACAATTTAACGTT
>NW_018921717.1:491654-532333 GCF_002207925.1 Prunus avium | reverse complement strand
TTTGGGTTCTTTTTTAATGTTTGAAATATCTTGTGTAGAATTCATGGCCAGACTGAGACTCGTCACCTAATCCGATTAGGCTAATCGATATCTTTTACAGCATCCTGCACCAGAAGCACCAAGAAAATCAATTCAATATGGGTAAAAATATTTGCCTTCTCAAACCAAACAATGAGAAGCTTTTGGCAATGCCATGTTTCTTAACAGACCAAAAAAAAAATGGTACAATTGAAAATGCTTGTCAATTTGGGGAGTACCTTTGCTAATCGTGTAACATAAGCAGCAGCCAATGCTGTGGCTAACAGTCCAAGCCCTAGTGTCAGTAGCTGACCATTTCCTCCAGGCAAACCAAGCTCAGATTCTTCTTGCTGAAACATCACCCAGGAAAATATTAACAAATGAATCGAAATGAAACTCCTGTAACCAGATGGAAACCGATTAATTTCCTTAATTGAAGAATATTAGTATAAGGAAACACAAATTCCCAAACGTATAATCCAATGTGTCTCACAAATAAATCGAGCAAGCATCTCGCCAGACCAGAGTCATAAATTTATGATAAAAGAGAAGCACCAGTCTACAACTAATCTGAGGACTTAACACAATGAAGTTAATAACTGTAAGAAATTCCTATCGGCTTCAAGATTATTAGCTGCTTTGGCTTGTAAAGTGTCTTTTCTTACAAGACCCCTAAGAATTAATCCTGACTTCACCCAAAGCTGTCAAATTAACCCCCAAAAGACAGATAAAAATACATAAATTATCTCTACTCTAAACCAATTTGACAGCTGCTAAAATTCTCTGAATATTCAATTTATAAATTCCGGCGTCACAAAGATTGCAAACAAGTGTAACTAACATGATACGATGCCCAATGGTAATTGTATGAAAAGCCAATGCGTTAATAGTAATACATAAGTGTAGAGCCCAGTGTTGCAGATGCCAGCATGAAAAGCACCAATGCATCTGGATGTTATTTGACAACTTTCATTTTCCCAGACTTATAACCATATCAACCACATAATATAGAGGTTGATACCTGACATAGATCTGGGAACCATTTATTTTATCATATAAAGTAAGAACCTCCTAAGGTGTTAAAGATTTTCACTCTATCACTCTTTACACAGAAGTACTACATACAGAATGAGAGTTTGATTTAAATGGAGTCGCCCAGTAAAAATTAACCAGCCACGTCCTAACATAAAATCTGTCTCCGCATGTGTAGGACTAGATTTGTCTACATTTGTATTACACTGGTCACCTTCACTGATGGTTATTATTGGTGGTCCAAGTCACATACATTATATATTCCTCACTGTGCTACTTTATATTAACTCATTGCAACATGTTAAGCTGACAAACAAAGCCCCCAAGTCAGAGACCTTATAGACAGGAAACATATCTCACAAGGTACAAAGACGTTAAGAAAATATCCCACTGGATTCGCTTTCTTATAACATAATGATGTGTAATAAGTCAATAACTTGTTCTATAGTTGTCATTTCGTACTATTGTTGCTTTAAAGAAACTGTTTTTTGAATGGACTCTTATCATGGAAGAATAAGCATAGCAATATATCATCAAAAGAGATGATAGTTGACATTAATTAGCAATGATTTCTCTTTTCTACTGTTTTGTTTTGATCTGATCATTGTCAATATCAAATTGAATTTATCCTGTTTTTGCAGTATGGTAAGTATAAATCATTTGCTTCATACTCATTCACACACCCGCATCCCCTACTGACGGAGAGAGAGAAAGTAGTATTAAAGGAAAAAAAAACATAATAATATAAGTCATATATAATAAATACATAGAACCACCACAACAGAACAGGAAAAACAGAGAGAAACTCACAATTATGGCTCGCCCAAATGCACCAGCGCTCACATAAGCCCATGTTCCAGGAAGCATCCCCAGCCAACTGCAAGTCAAGTATAGATTGACTTAGAACCAGAGTGAAGGATGTTACAATATTACGTACACATGTTTAAATTAGTTCATGATATAAAAATCAACTACTTCTGAAGGTAAACTACCAGACATGAGTCATGACCATCATACTCTCCGCCCTTTTGTTATAATTCTTTTTCCCATGCGCCAGTGCAATCATGCTCAACTTATCAACTTTTATTTGATATTTTAGCCCTACATCTTCTATATGAGACACCTAACGGTACACTTAATAATCTTTACATAATTGAAATGGAGCAAAAGTATTTACATCATGAGAATCAGTGGAAACTGCAACTGAAAACAGCAAGAAAATAATTCATTTCCCTTTAACTTTCAGTTCTATTACTTCAAACTGACAATATGTATTGTCATATGTTGGGACTCTTCAATCTAAAAAGGATAAAAAGTAGATGGAAAAAATGAAGACCTTGAACTAGCTGATATATTGGCCCTAATCACATACTTAACGACGGGGTTAAGCTTGGGCTAAAATACTTGTCTCATTTATCATGCCAAGAGCCTAACAAATTGACCTGAGCTCAAACAGGTCCTAAATCCGGCTCAATCCCCTAACTCTCAAGAGCAGCCAATAAGAACAACCAATTTGTGAAGTAAGAACTTTAACTAAGAGAACAAGAAGCAGGGCAGCAAACCTTCCCAACACGTATGGAACAAACTTTACAGATGTCAATCCGTATAAATAGTTCCCCAAAGAAAAAGGAAGCAAAGGGCTCAAGCGAAGGAGAGTGACAACTCTAAACCCGTTTTCTCCAATAGCCTTATCAATTGCAAGAAATTTTTTGTTTCCCTCAACCATTTTAAGAATGCGCTCACGAGCAAAATATCTAGCAATGAGAAAAGCAACACTAGCAGCCACCTGAAATGGGTAAATAATGTCAGGAAAAAACAAACTAAGTACATATTTACAATTTGTCCTTTGTACACTCAGGAAAGAAAATTACTCACTGTTCCGCTTATGGAGACTAGAATAGAGCCAATAACTGTGCCAAAAAGAAGACCAGCTGACATGGTCAATGGAACAGCTGGAATCGCAAGGATCTAGGAAAACATAAATTTCACTCAGTCAGTAGTTGACAAAAGACTGTTTTGGCTCTCTGTATCATTTTAAATAAAAAACAGATGCTAGAATTTCAACAACTGTTGAATGCTGTTATAAAAGAGATGTGAGGAAATCAAGTTCAGAGCATACAGCCCATGAACAACCAGATTATTTAGCCAATGAAATATAATTTGTAAAATGAATGTAAAAGACCCAAAGGGGCAACACAATTATTTGTTCATGATAAGAAATGTGTAGTTATGTTTAACTTGTATAGGTGAATTAAATAACTAGCATAAGGGTGAGCATCCAAGTGGGAAAAGAAGATTAGGCAGGAAATCCATATAGAGATAGCAACATATTCAAAGAATGGGTATCAAATGCATACTTCCAGTCCTGCATAAACTGCTACAAACAAAGCATATCCAGCTGGACCATAACCTGTTCACCAAAAGCTCTATGAGATTAAGTCAATTATAGCATTATTAAGATAAAAAAAATAAAAAACCAGAAACGGAAACCCTATATTAATGATGTCTTCTGATTTTATCAAAAGATAATTCAAGCAAGGTACAAGAACTGGCATTTCCAGGGGTAACATAGGAAGAAGATGTGTTCCTATTTTCTGACCACAGAGTAAGGGTTGATTGTGGTAGGGCCCCAAGGGGTAGGTCTTATGTTCAAAATACAGCATTAAAGGGAAAATTCTATTGCTAGAGCTCCATAAAATTAAGCAAAGGCATGCGTTCTTAACAAGAGGAGAGAACCTAGGAAAACAAAGCATTTTAGATATATATGGATAAACTTGCAACCTACACAGTTATGTGATTTGAAATTGGAAAAAGGTACTTCGACAGAGTACCCTTTTTCTTTTGCAACTGCAGCTACTCAAACACAATATGGCATCAACTTCTGCAATATAGTTTTCTTAATAGAAGAGCTGGGGATTGGGCTAATGAATTTGGCAGGCTACCGCTAACTTGAAGGGGAGAAAAATCTCTACTGTAGTTTGATAGCTTGATCAGCTTATATATACTATATCTGGCTATGGAGAAGCACTAGATGATTCAACAAAATTTTCAAGTCTGAGGATACTCAGAATCAACTACTCACATGAAGATTCAATTTCAAAGAAAAATACAACAGAGCATGTTTTAACGCTTAAGCGGCAACTTCCTGTGCAATTTTTTATTTCATTTGTATCTGTGTTTTTTGTAGGTTGGTACAGCTTTTGGTGTTTTTGGTTGAATATAATTTCATATATTGGGCATGAAATCATAAAGGACATGGGAATGCTATCTAGCAATGTAACGATTATACTGTCTGTTAGGTCCCTGGATAGATTCTGATGCCAAACCGTGTCATGAGTTGGGGAAAACGTGAACAATAGGCTAAGAGCTCTTCTATTGCTTTCATAGTTCACACCCCCAGATTCTTTTTTACAGATAAGTTTTCTAAATCAGCATTACCCCACCATCCAAAATCCTTCAAAAGGCTAGAGTTCAGTACCAAAAAAAGAGTTGAGGTTCTGAGTCAAAACATGCAGTCTGCCTCGAAGTTGTCAAATTTTCCTAAAATACAATGAGATAAGCAAAAGTTCCACATGACTATACATACAATCAAAAGTAAATCCCACGAAGACCTGAAAAAGCTGATATCGAATTTGCATAAATTGCAATCTTACCTACCAGACCCCGATCCTAACACCCATTTATTATAAGAAAAATAAATAAATCTTAAACACCAATTAACAAATTCCAAGCAGAATTGAGATAAAAAAAACTGAAAAGGGTACAAAAATTTCGCAAATTTACCTTCAATGAAAGTGGAAAACTGATTCAAGAAGGCGTTGATCTGGTCCTTGTACAAATACCCAACACAAGCAAACCCACCAACAATACCAACCAAGAAAACACCGGCCAAAATAGTACCTTTAAGCGCAGTGTCACCGCCTAAGGCACCGTCAGTCTCATCAGTCTTTTCAATTTCACCACCTTCGTCACCCTTTGGGTTATTGAAGAACCAGCGCTGGCTCTGAGGAGGAGGAGCATTGGGAGGCCTGGTGGTCTTCTGGAGAGACTTCTTCTTGGACTGTTTGAGAGAAGAACATGGGCTGAGGAAGTGAAAACGCTTGTTGGGTCTGAAGCTGAAGAGGAAAGAAGGATGTGGGGATAAGGAAGAGAGGCATGGAAGGAGCACAGATGGCGGTGGTGGTGGCCTCAGAGTGAGGAGGGTGCGCATTTTAAGTAGTGGGTTGTGGGTAGGATAAGAGCGGGAGGCACACCACTGCCATGTATGGATGAAAAGAAGATAACGGAAGTGAATATGAGGGAAATGGAAAAAGAGAAGTCTACGAAGAGTGATGAGTGAGTGGTTTTTAAATTTTGAAGGGACTGGAAATCTTTAGTCTTAGTAATTTTAATCAGGTCCAAATTGGCAATTGGAAATTTGTAAGAGGAGGAAGATAATTGTGTGGTTCAGATTTGATTAGGTGGTAAAAGAGTGGTAGAGGAAGTGACATGTATTCTTTTGTTTACCTCTGGTTGCATTTTCGTTTGTGTCAAATATGCCTGGTTGGCACACACCAGCAGCTACTAATCATTCCGAAAAGCAACTGTTTTTCTTTTTTAGTTACTATTGACACTTGAAAATAATGTTCAAAACTAACTAACTACCCATGTAAGATGGTAATGGAGGGTGGGAAAATAAGCTAGGATTATTATAGATGAAGAGTTGGATCCCTTCTAATTTAACCCAAAATAATATATCACATACCTAATTTTGACCTAAAATAATATGGATGGGTGGGTACTCCAAAAAGAGATTTAAGAAATCGAATCATTTGAAATCATCTATGATAGATGAGAGATTTCCTTTGAGTAAGAAATAGTTGAATTCCGGCTGCTTGCAATAGCTGAGGAAAAAGCAGGTTTGGCCTTTCAAGAACTTTCACTGCTGGGAAGACGTAAGGAGAATGAAATGGTATGTTTGCCATGTTTGTTACACATTATAATCAAACATTCACATTCTCCACAATTTTATGGAAAATGCAGCCCAACCAATGATAATTCATACAACTTAAGACAGGTGAATTTGTAAAATACTTTACTGAAAGAGTTAGTCTTCAAGGTATGCAACTAAATAGAATTTTTACTACGAATATGAAAAAGTTGGGTACATATACGTATACATACAACACATGCATACATACAATTAACATGTTGTGTATTGACGCGGCATGACAATAGATTGGCTAAAACTTTAATCTAGAATATGTAATTTTTGAGGAAACCTTAATGTTTATTTGATAAATTGGAATAACAAAACATAACTCTAGCCACGGGTAAAATCTATTTAAATACTCCTAAAAACCCTAGGAATAAACAAGGAATTAAAATTGGAAAGAAAAAAAAATAAAGTTTCCAAAAATTGTTAAAACTGGATTTCATACTTACTAAACGATCTCAAATAAAGGGGTCATGAGCTCGATTTTGAGCTCGGAGTCCAAATCTATTATTTGCATGATTTATCCTTACGCGTGCATCTCTCCAACTTCTCTTCGGTTGCTTTTGCCATCTATTCTACATCATGTATCTATATCCTACCTTTTCCTATTCCATCTGTATAATTGTATAAAATATGGGAAAGGAGGCATATGCAAGTATAGTGACTTTACTCATTTTAAATTTAGATCTCAGCTGGTTTAAAATTTATGTGTTGATGACCACTGTCAAATAAATAAATCCAGGAGGGGTAGGGTTAACAAATAAATTCTGAATATCATATATTTGCTGTAATTCAGGTCTATCACAGCTGAGCCTCCAACCAAATTGAACTCTTTTGCATTCTAATGCATGATGATGGGAGACACTTAAAATTAAAGGCCCTTTTGCCCTCCTTACATGGTTCTCCTCACCCCTCACGAAGCCATCACCATACCTCACACTCACAAAAGCAAATAACTAATAAACAAGGGAAAAACATAAGTATAAATGAAGTGGTATGTTTGCCATGTTTGTTACACATTATATTCAAATATTCAAAACTCTCTACGATTTTATTGCCAACGCAGCACAGCCAGAGATAGTTCATACAACACTTGACAGTTGAATTTGTATAATACTTTACTGAAACAGTTAGTCTTTCAAGTATCCAACTAAATAGAATTTTTACTATGAAGATGAAAAAGTTTGGGACATATACATATAGCACAAACATACATACATATAGTTAACATGTTGTGTATCTACATCCTATTGTTTCCTACTCCAACTGGATAACTGTATGTGCATAAAACATGGGAAAGGAGGTATATGCAAGTATAGTTTGTTACTTAGTTTAAAATTTAGATCACATCTGGTTTAGAATTTATGTGTTGATAACCAGTGTCTGATAAATCCAGGAGGGGTAGGTGTAATGAGGGTCAAAAAATAATATTTGAATATCACATATTTGCTATAATTCATGTCTATCTATCACAGCTAAGCCTACAACCAAACTAATTCTCCTTTGTATTCTATCTCACAAAGCCATATTGATTTCCCCAACACAAATTATAGGGTGAATCGGCTAATGCATGATGATGGAAGACACTAAATTAACGGCTCTTTTGCCCTCCTTGGCTCACAGATTTCCTGTATCAGCTAAGTCCACAGCAGATATGCTGGCAGAGGGAAGAGACTCTGGGTTGCCCTTGATTTCTAGCTACAAAGTGAGTATTTCTTTCAATCATTGTAAAACATTTCTTACAGTGAGGGGTTTAAAACGTTTCAATGTACGCTGATGGATGAATTGTTCTAAAATTATCAACGTGGTGGTCGCAAACAAACATAGCTTACATATTTTTATGCAATGAAACTATCAGCACAGTACAACACTATAACTTCTTCATGGCATGTGGGAAAGTGGCAAGCTAAGTTCCAGTGGTACAAATCACAACAACAACAACCAGGGGCAAGTCTAGCTCAACGGCTTCACCAACATGTAGTGAAAACAAAAGCTGACTGACTGGACTTAAAGCATTTTGATCCCTTTTTTGGGTAATTTTTGATAAGTTTAAAGCACCTTTCTTTCGGCAGTAGTCTAAACTTATGAAGTCCAGAGAGACCAAATTCTGTTTATCTGTGCCTCTCAGATGGTTAAATTATTGATAATCCCCAAAGTCCAATTAGCACACCCTAATAAAATTAATATGTCTGATGCCAAATAAGTTGTCAAAATGTTAACGTACATAAAGAAAGTGCAAAACACATATCAAAGAACTAATAGTGAATTCAGTTTTTTAGTGAAATATAGAATAACAAGAATCTCAAATGTAAATGTAAGAATGAGCTGAAAATTCATCATACCGACTGCGAAGCCATCTTTATCAAAGATTTTGCAAGAGGCAGGACGCAAAACCTTAATCAAAGCCATTAGGACAACAATTAGGCTTAAAATTAAGTAGTATACTTAAAAAGTCCAATAATATCCCATTTCCACATTTCTTTTCTACCCTTTTTTTCTCAGTAACCAATCAGTGGGTTCTCTAAGGTAAAGTAAGAAAAAGAACTTACATTCCTCGGCCACCCGCCAGAGCTTCCTCCGATGGGTCTTTCCATTCATCAATTCTGAAACATGAATATCAATTATTTTAAGCTGAATTACGTCTATATATATATATATATAAGAGAGAGAGAGAGAGAGAGAGAGAGAAGAGATACTTACACCCAACCATAACGGCGATCAAACAAAAGGCGTTTGGAAGGTGGGTTTGAGGAGGCTGTCATGGAGATTGAGGAAGTTGAAGACTCCATTTTCCTTCTTTCTCTGAAAGCAGAGATCGGATTTGTGAAGTAGGAAAGCTTTGGGCCAAAAATGAAGTGGGCCTCGTTTCAAAATTGCGTTGGAAATTGGGGCCCATTGATTGGATAATTTCGTAAATAAAAGAGACCGCGGGGATTCATATTTTAAAGGCGACTAACACTCACCTCACTTTTCCCGCTACGCCCCAACTCTCCAAATATCTCAGACTCAGAGCTTTGGAAATGGCGAATACGAAAGAAACGTCTCAAATTCCATCGAGGGCCATAAACTCAGGTACCTTTTTTCTTTCAATTTCTACTTGCTCATTCATATTTTTGCTTAGATTTTCTTTTCTGTTTGTTGTAATCTCATTTTTGCTCCGATAGATTTCACCTATGCTCTGTTTGGTTACTTGGAAAATTTGGATGCAGAAACTGGAATGTCCACCATAAATCTCACTTCTTCTGCAATAATATTCTCTTAACCCAAGACATTTCTCCAAACGGAGCATTAAATTTGTTTGATCCGTAAGGAAAAATATATGAAGAAGAAGAAGAAAAGGCGAAGGAATTGAAATTTTGTAAAGGAAGTTCTCTGTTTGATGTATCAGAATACTCTTGTTTTTTCTCCGTTCGTTTTCACTTATGCTCTGTTTGGTTCTTCAAAAATTTAAAAATTGGAATTGAAATTTCCACCTAAATCTCACTTTCTCAGTGATCTCCTAGTCCAAGCCTTTTTTTTGTTTTTTTAATCTAAATAAGAAGTAGAAGAAGGAACTGAAATTTTGATTTGAATTTCTTAAAATTCGTCCTTTTTTTAGTTTATAGTTTTTGCTAATCTTTTCTACAAATGATCCATCAGAAAATCAGAAAATGGTATTTAACATCTACAATTTCTACGTACTTGTTTTCTGCTCTTTACTCATAACTCTATCATTAGATTATAAATAATTTGTCCTTGAAATGGTAGGATTAATTAAATTATGTTTGTAATTGCAGGTGGTGGTGGTGGGGTTTGTATGATGAGCAACACATGGAGAGATGAACAACACCCATCTTTCATCAACTTCATTTCCACCTTCCTCACTGCAAACGTTTTCCGTCTTAACTTTGTCCCAATTGCCCCTGTAATTTCCTTCATTGTATTCATCTCACATTCTCAAGTCGAAAAGAAAAAGAAAACAAAATTGGTGCATCACTTTTCACTCACTTGACTCAACTCTGTGATGGTTCCATTTGTATTGCAGGACTTCATTTTCAACTGTGGAGGTTCATCTGTGGCATTCATCTTTGTGACAAGCTTGGATCCCACTTGCATCTCACAAATCTTCGGCAGGTGACCAAGTTGTTGTCATTTCCTGATGCCTCTTGTGTGTGTGTCCGTCTCTGTCTTTTTAGGTTTGATGCGATTTGTTTAGTTGTACAGAGTTCAAAAGCTGAAGCTGCAATTTGCAAATCTATACGTTGTCATCACCCTCCCAACCAAGGAGAAAAATGATTTGTTTGTGCGTTCTTACTTCAAGTGAGTTATAAGAAACTTGTGTCCTATATTTAGAGATGTGATTCACCTATACAAATCATAAATGCGATTCCTTTAATATTTACTAATTTGGATTGTCTGTACTGTGACTGATTGATTAAAAAGTAATTGCATCTGTTTGAATCTGTGAAGATTTGGAATGGAGCTTGGTAAACCCACATTCGTTCTGGTTAAGGACTTGGAAATGGGGTTTGAAAAGATGGTGAAGATAGCTCACTCTCGTGGGGGTAAGTATTGTTCTCTGAAACTAACTTTGATATAAAAAAAATAAATTCCCAAGTAATAATTTGCCTAAGTAACCGCTAATTACAGTATGCAAGCGAGAGGATGCTACCGCAAAATTGAAGGCTGAGGTTGATACAATAAGCTGCTTCATTGTTTAATGTCAATACGAATGTTAACCATATTGTTCTAACATGCACATTTCTTTTTACTTCTTCTCTTGGTGGTTGTTTGAAAAGAGGAAGCAAACTGTGCAAGCAGTGAATGTGTTTCAAAGAGTGGTCACATGCATTCCTGGTATTGACAGTCATGATGCGAATGCGGTACTTAACTCATCTTGTTGCTTTCTCCGCTGTTAATAAAATCCATTGATCCATTCGTTAAAAAATCCTTGCTACATACTAAGAAATTATACTTCTCGGAAGTAGGAAGAAGTTAATAGACTCCTTTTTTCTTTTTTTGGTATGTGTTGTTGATTTGGGAAAAACGAAATGTTAAAAATGGTAGATCTACTTTTAATTAGCATCCCAAAGTTTGCTAATTGTTTGTGATTGTTGGAGTTGTGCAAGAAGTATAATTGTATTGTTTTTCTGAACACGTCTGAAATAATGTTGTTCCAAATAATTTTATTTCTGTAGCTTTGGGTTAGAAAGTCCAGTTTAAATCCCTGAATTCTGATTCTTGCTATTTCCCACTGGCTTCTTAATGTCAACATGAAATTTTTGAATGCATTTCTATACTCTGTAACAATCATTAACTCAAGAATAGATCATTGAGGAAAAAGGAAAACATAAAGACTAATTGAAGTAAAGCTTCCAGCATTTGAGTTGTACAGTGTGATTATTAGGTTGTCATGCTACATTTTGTGTTTCTTATATTGTGGCAATTTTGTTCAGCTTAACCAAGCGATTGGTTCGATTGAAGCAATTGCCAAGGCATCGAAGGAGCAAATTCTGGAAAACACAGACCTCTCTGCTGACAAGGCAGAAGTAGTTTCAAGGTTTTTTAGGGATCCAAAGTTTTACCTGAGTCCCAAGATCAACTGATCCATAGGACTGGTTTCTGTATCTCTCGGTTTTCTCTCTTTACAATGGACATTCAAAAATTCACAGGCATCAAGGGTCATGTGTTACTGCAGACTAAAATTTGTAGATTAAAAAAAAAAACAGAATCTATGCAGATTCTTAATTGGGCCTTAAGCTTGCAGTTGCTATTGCTTGGATGAATATGAATTAGCATTCTATAGCTTGTTAAATTTACGTGCTTACCAAGCATCCCTCCATGCCATTGTCACTAATCAAGAAATTCAATCATCTCATTGCAAATGTCAAACCGAAAGAAAACACCGAACAGTTGAAAACAGGCAAAGGAATAGAAACCAATTCAACACTTGCAGGCTCAGAACTTCAAGTCTGCTAGGACTGGTTTCTGTATCTCTCGGTTTTCTCTCTTTACAATGGACATTCAAAAATTCAAAGGCATCAAGCGTCATGTGTTACTGCAGACTAAAATTTGTAGATTAAAAAAAAAAAACAGAATCTATGCAGATTCTTAATTGGGCCTTAAGCTTGCAGTTGCTATTGCTTGGATGAATATGAATTAGCACTCTATAGCTTGTTAAATTTACGTGCTTACCAAGCATCCCTCCATGCCATTGTCACTAATCAAGAAATTTAATCATCTCATTGCAAATGTCAAACCGAAAGAAAACACCGAACAGTTGAAAACAGGCAAAGGAATAGAAACCAATTCAACACTTGCAGGCTCAGAACTTCGAGTCTGCTGAAGAGCATATCAAATCACTGGGTGCAATAATATTTTATGTACTTTGAGCTCCATTCTCAACTGTGATGTCTTGACCACCCCACTTCCTCACACGTTTTGTTGCTTGCTCCATCTCATTGTTCCAGTTGGTTTTGTAGAGTACAAATAACAGAAGCAAAGTTTGGAGAGCAGTTCCGCATATCATGCCACCCCAAAGTCCCGTAACACCCAGTTAAGCAGTATAACCAAGAAGATATCCAAGAGGATGTCCAAACATTTAGTAGCAANAAGTTTATATAAGCTACCATTGCCTCCCATCCACCTCCAATTGCAACCCCTGATATTACTGGCTGGACGCTGTTGAGCAACATAGTTATACCAAGAAGATAGGGTAGCTTAGCGACGGCTTGTTGCAGATGCTTGTCACTTGTAAAAATTAGGGAGAAATTGTCTTTGGTTATCAAGATAACAATCATGAAAAAAAAATCCCAATTAGGAGAGACTGAAACATTGTCACATAGACACAGTATTTGGCTGCTCTTGGCCGTCCTGATCCAAGCTCATTGGAGACGCGCACGCTTATTGCCACATATATTCCAATGAACAACATTTGTTCCCACCCGTTAATGTTCACGCAAATAGAAAGGGAACCAACAGAACTGCATTATCAAGATGGCCTGTGAGAATGAGTATGCTCATCACGTACCAAATCTCAAGGCAGAGCATGAGAGCAGAGGCAAGGGAAAGTCTTACAAAAGCCCACATCTCCTTGAAAGCCAACCATGAAAACCCGGTCCAGCCGTCCTTGCACCAACCCATTATATACACAAGCTCAGCCATTGCAATCTGCCATCTTGCAATGTTAAATGCAACAGCTGCACCCAATGTGCCCCAACTAAACACCAAAATGAAGAGACAGAGCAGTCCAATTTGAATGAGTTGCTTGCTCCACCTCATTGTTCCAGTTGGTTTTGTAGAGCACAAACAACAGAAGCAAGGTTTGGAGAGCAGTTCCACATATCATGCCACCCCAAAGTCCCGTAACACCCAGTTAAGCAGTATAACCAAGAAGATATCCAAGAGGATGTCCAAAAACGTAGTAGCAAGTTAGCAACCCAAGTTTATATAAGCTACCATTGCCTGCCATCCACCTCCAATTGCAACCCCTGATATTACTGGCTGGACGCTGTTGAGCAACATGGTCATACCAAGAAGATAGGGTAGCTTAGTGACGGCTTGTTGCAGATGCTTGTCACTGGTAAAAATTAGGGAGAAATTGTCTTTGGTTATCAAGATAACAATCATGAAAATAAATCCCAATTAGGAGAGACTGAAACATTGTCACATAGACACGGTATTTGGCTGCTCTTGGCCGTCCTGATCCAAGCTCATTGGAGACGCGCACGCTTATTGCCGCATATATTCCAATGAACAACATTTGTTCCCACCCGTTAATGTTCACGCAAATAGAAAGGGAACCAACAGAACTGCATTATCAAGATGGCCTGTGAGAATGAGTATGCTCATCACGTACCAAATCTCAAGGCAGAGCATGAGAGCAGAGGCAAGGGAAAGTCTTACAAAAGCCCACATCTCCTTGAAAGCCAACCATGAAAACCCGGTCCAGCCGTCCTTGCACCAACCCATTATATACACAAGCTCAGCCATTGCAATCTGCCATCTTGCAATGTTAAATGCAACAGCTGCACCCAATGTGCCCCAACTAAACACCAAAATGAAGAGACAGAGCAGTCCAATTTGAATGAGCAAACCCGAAACTGCAATCCATGCCAGAACCTTAACCTTTCTCTGAGCTTGAAGGAACTTCTGAGCTGGAAAATTAGTGGCAAGTGAGAACAATGAGGGAATGGTTTGGATTGTAAATTCTCCAGCTAGTTTGGCTATGCCATCTTCTTGGCCTAGCAACTTTAAAACAGGTGTGGCAAAGATGTAAATTGGCAAGAGGAAGAGGGTGGTTACAAATAGGATTATCCATGAGCGCTGCATGTAAATCCCAAGCATATGAATTTTCCCAGCTCCAAATGCCTGCCCACACAGGGTCTCAAGAGCACTCCCCATGCCAAGCAGGACTCCATCAGAGACTGTGGAAATGATGGCGAGAGAAATGGAGGCGGCTGAGAGCTCTACAGCTCCTATATGACCAACAAAGAGAACCACAGCCGAGCTAGTCCCATACATACACAACATAGTGATCACTGTCGGACCTACTATTTTCCACAGCTTCAGTGTCTCGATCCAAAACATACACCGCAATGCATCGAAGCTCCTTTGTGACCACCTTCATACCTCAGATCATCATCATCATGAGGAAGCTTATTGCTCAACTCAGCGTCAGCTTCCATTTCCTAAAACCCTGATAAAACCTCTGGACCACGTCACTCGAATGTTGAAGGTTTAATGCTTATTTTGTGGGATTTATATTGTGTATCAACCATAATTGAATAGCCAGATTTATTTCCTTTTGTATAGCCTTGTAAATCAAGCAATAACTTATGCTTATTTTGTGGGATTTAAACTGCGTGTAAATCAAGCCATTCCTTATGGATGCTTGCCTCTCTTTCCTTTTCCGTTTTGTAGAGTTAGTGTATCTCTGGGTTTCTATCTTTCGAAGGGTAAATGGACATTCAAAAGTTCAAAGGGATCAAGCGTCATGCGTTACTGCAGACTAAAACTTGTAGATAAAAAACGACAGAATCTATGCAGATTCCCAATTGGGCCTTAAGCTTGCAGTTGCTATTGCTTGGATGAATAAGGATGAAGCCGGGCGGGTTCAGCCTTCAGACAATTAAATCTTACTAAGAGCATCCACAGTGAGGGGGTGTGAATTCGGGGACCTTTACATCCCCTTTACACCTCCGGGGGTGTAAATATGTTTTTTGCTCCAGTGGGAGGGTGTAAATTCGGGGGTCAGCCGTGGGTCCCAGCCTTTTATGTTGACTTTTCTTCATTTTTCTTCTCTTTTCTCGGGTGGGTCCCGCCTGCAAGGGATGTAAAAATGGATGTAAATATACATTTTATTTTACATCCCCATGGTGGTAATGTATATTTACATCCATTTACATCTCACCATTGGAGACGATTCCGGTGACTCGGGGTGCATATCTCACCATTGGAGACGATTCCGATTCCGGTAACATACACCCCCATATACACCCCCCACTGTGTATGCTCTAAGGAAGAAGCATTCCGTTACACTTGCACTTCAATGTAAAGGACATTTTCCTGCTTTTCTTTCTTTTTATCTTCGTTTGTATAAAATATTACGATCCATGTATGCCAAGATTTGGACAAGAAAGAATTGAAGAAAACAAATAGATGTCAAATGATTCCATTCATATAATCATCTCAACTTCATTTCAAGTGTACATGTAGTTATTTCAAATACATTCAATCTAGTATAGTTCTTATTTTTGTAGCAAATTTAGCTTTATTGTTAAATTCAAATCCCTCCATCCAAACCAAGCTTTATCTACCAAAAATCCCCAGCTGGTACCTACATTTCACAGGACCAGGAGCCACGACGCAAATCACTAATAAATCATAATTTCTGGAGAATGTTATATTCTCTCATGCAGAAAAACAGTTCACAAATTAGCCTACAGATTACAAAAAATTTATTGCATCCATTAAATAAAAGCCGACATACATGATGTTTATAAGTACACTCGGTGTGTGCCCCCAGATAGAAATACATAAATTAATACCTATAGGAACCATAAGAAGCTATCAACTTCTAGCGACAGGCTTTCCACTATGACGGAGCACCAAGATATGAGGCAAGCCGCAATATGTCACTGAAGACTCCACCAGCTGTGACTTCGGCACCGGCACCAGGTCCACGAATTATTAAGGGCTGATCTTTGTACCTTGTTGTTGTGAAAGCAATGATGTTATCTGCCCCAGATAGTTGAGCAAAAGGATGATCGTTCTTGTATGTTTGCAGCTTCACTATCCCTTTCTGATTGACCACGTCGACCATCCCAACATATCTCAAGACCTTCAGATATCACAAAGTCATGATGAGGGAAAAAGAAAAATTATTTGAGCAAAACTAAAAACAAAAAGAGGGAAAAAAAAAACTCCTGTGAAACTTGAGCTGCATATCCCTGCGCCCAAAGAACTCTGAAAATATAAATGTTCACATTTTCCAAACTATTATGGCCTATTAAAAAAGAAATCCAGAGTCCATTTTTTATCACCAAAAGTTGGATAAACGCAACGGAAAACCCATCATAGCATGTCAGATGATAATGTAACAATGCTGGGTTCAAAGGAAGCTAAAATGATATTGTTCTAATAGTTATATAAATTAAATATTCTGAGTTCTTTTTCTCCTTAAATTGCCCATTCTAGATAGCTGATACTTCCAGAAAAGAAAAGAAAAGAAATGGAGGCATTTAATAGCCTGTGGGTGCCTAGCAGGCTTCTAAGCAACAACCTGATAATGTAGTAATCAAATATGGCTAGGTTAAAATTGTGGTATTACACAGGAACCAAGAGAAGAAATGCATCCCAGAGATACTTACTTCTCCTGCATCCTCAGCTATCTGTCTTTTCTTAGCCCAGTCATGATCAAACTGTGGAAGTTTTTCCATGAAATCCTCTGCTGATGCACTATTCTGAAAATGGATAATCCGAAACTCCACATCAAAGGTGAACTTTTGCATTTGGTAAGGTATGGTAAAATATAATTTTACCTTCAACGGTTCTGGCACAAGGCTTTCAACAGGGATGTCAGAGAGTTCCAGCTTAAGACCAGATTCTCTAGCAAGAATTATCACCTGCATTTGATGGGGTTCCTTAGGAGGCAAATCTTACCACAAAACAATGAAGCAAAAATAATGATAGCTCAGGTTGTAGTTTGGGCGTGGGCCCAAAAGCAGCACAAAGACGGTCAATCTTTGACAATAATACAAGCTTTAGGGTCTCATATCAAAATTTGAATAACTTAAACTGGTTAAACAGATAAAACATCATCACATTAGAAGCCTCCATAATATAGTGGACAAAAATTTTGCACATTGTACCTTTCTACAAACATCTGTTCCAGATAGATCATCCCTAGGATCCGGCTCAGTATAACCCGCCTGCTTTGCTTCAGCCACCACCTCACTAAAAGTCCGTCTTCCTATAAAGTTGTTAAAGATATAACTCAAAGTTCCACTGCAACAGAAAATCAGAGGGAAGACTTGTGTTAAACGTAATATAAGTGTGCATTTGTAAACAGCATGATTTTACATGCTTAAAAAGAGGAATTATACTTGTATTATTTTCAGCATTTACTGAGAGAAGACAAATCAAAAGTAGTCTGCCTACCTGAAGACGCCTTCAATGCGCAATATTTTGTCACCGGTTTCGAGGAGACCTCGTAATGTATTGATAATTGGCAGACCAGCTCCAACAGTAGCTTCATAGAAGTAGTGTGTATATGATTGCCGTTGAAGAGCTCTTATCTTCAAATACTGGACATGGACAAAAATAATTTCATGACTGATGAAACCCCAGAAGTAAAAAACATTTGTACGATATGAACAATATTATTGCCTTCTCAGAATGCATTAAATTTTTACTTGAGAATAACTAACTTATGTTACGTGAAAGTTAAACGTAAATTATAGTTTCTTTCTTCCTGCAAGTCAGTTTATGGTAATGCTGCAGGGGGACTGAAGCAGATCAAACAAAATAATTACCTAATAGTAAGATATGGATATGAAAGCCCAAGTGTCAACTCAAAATAAAATCCTGAGGGAAACAAATACAACAACCAAGTTGAGTACAACTCCCACCCCCATTTTCTAATGAACACTGTATTCAACAAGACAAACTTTGAGATCTTTCAAATCAAATTCAAGTAAGGCAAACTTGTGATCTTTCAGAATAAAGAAAAGAGTCAAATTCACATTAGCATTGTTGCATAGAAATTTATGAAAAATTTATGTATAATAAATGGCTGCTTTTGTTACCACTATGTTCAGACAATAAAGTACCATTAAATTCTCTCCTAGAAATATAAAACCATGTGATAGGAATCAAAACTCCTCATCCAAATCTTAAAAAGAAAGCACTCTTGACCAGCAATCACAAAATAGAAAAAGGAAAAAGAACAAAACTGATAAAGAATTAGAAGATATGATGTAGCTTGAACAAAAACAAAATGGTGTGAACCAACAATAGACATGATCATAGCTTGATAACCGTGTAAATTGTTTAAAAGCAAGATATCCCAAATGCAGGGGTTTTGGATACACAACTATGATGAGAATCGCACAATCCCACTTAATTGGGTAGATGAAT
This sequence comes from Prunus avium, assembly GCF_002207925.1. Next base: position 513,690 of record NW_018921717.1, on the reverse strand, counting down.
TAATTAAGGAAATGGGGGATGTTCTTGTTCTTTCGTTAATATGAACTACCGAAACACAGAATTTGTGATGAGGACATCTTTGTCAAACCCATTAGGGTTTACAAACGAAAGAGATGGAAGAGGGAATTATTAATTAGTTTCCTAATCTATTTGTTAGTCCCTAGGTTCTCTAAGTTTTCCAGATTTTATTAGGATTTTTAGTGTTTCCAGATTTCAGTAGGCTTTCTAAGTTTCCTATTTTATTTGGATTGGGATTTCCTTCCTAGAATAAGTTTAATTTTCCTTTTCACTCTAGGGTTAAATTATTATAAATCCCCCGTCTATGTAATTCATTAGGGAGTTGAGTTGTTGAGATATAAAGAAAAGCTTATTTTCCAGAGATTGGAGACTACTTGGTGTGAAGCCAAACCCCTGGTGTGATGCCAAACCCCCGGAGTGATTCCAGACCTATCCCTTTTGTTCTATTTTCTGTTTTCCATTGTTTTCGCTTCCGCTAAACTACCTAAATACTCAATTCACCCATATCCTACATCAATTTGCAATTTGATAACATCAAGATAAAAACCCAAAAGAAGTCCACATGTTAAAGAGATATTACCTGATCAAGAGGTCCTGAATTCGCTTTTTTGTTGGGGGTGACTACATGAATTCCTTTCCGCAACCAGTCATAGTAATGGCTTGCGATACTAGAGTCAGCTGTGCAGTCAACCAAAACTTTATTCGGAATAAACTGATTACCATGTACATACTGCACAAATTTGTCCATATCTGCCACTACTCCTTTCTCTTTTTGGAGTTCTCTCCATCTAGATAAGTCAATACCCCTACAACAATAAATAAGAAAAAGGTAAATTCGTGGTCATGGAAATGAAACTACTGAATGACCATTATTTATGGAATAAAGTCTTTAATCAATTAGAAGGGAAAAGGTCGGTGATAGTATTCACATATGAAATCCAAAAAGAACAAGGAGAGCCAACTATTAAGCTTCAGCATAGTTTGTAATAGGAATGTCAACTGAGGCAATTTCCACTACTTAGAAGAAGCATGTTGGTCAATTATCAATTCAAAAATATTTCATTAGCAGACATGTATAAGTTAGACCACCACCATTCCAAGGTGTAATTTAGATTATACGAAACATTTCATTTAATAATATTTCGCTAAAAATTTTAACTTACGCCTCACTCAAAAGCATTGTCCTTGATCCACTTATTCCCATAACACGCAAATCAATATTAAACTCTTCCTTGAGGGTAGCTGCCTGCAAAGATTATAGAACTTAAATGTTAAGGATTCACCCAACAGAATAAAAGAAAATAAAAGCACCTGGTCTTCGTCAAAATTTGGTTACTAAGCAAGCAGCAATATAAAACTTTTTTAGTAAAGACAGAGTAAATTTAATGTGTGTGTGTGTGTGTGTGTGCCAGCAGGTACATTTTGTGTTCATGCACATGAGAGAGAGAGAGAGAGAGAGAGAGAGAGAGAGAGAGAGAGAGAGAGAGATTTTGTGTTCATGCACATGAGAGAGAGAGAGAGAGAGAGAGAGAGAGAGAGAGAGAGAGAAGGCAAATATAAAATCATTCCAAACTTTGATCCTTAATTAAAAGTTTAGAAAGAAATGCCAGTTGGTTGGGCTTGTAAAACTAATGTTAAATTGTTGAATGGCTATAAATTGCACAGTACAGCATGTACAAATGGCTGCAAATGGACAATATGCATGCATTGATTACATCCTTCTTTGCAACATTTCTGATGAAATAAACGGAAGAAGAATACACAATCCAACATCTTCCTTCCCCCAAAACTAAATCAAACTAGAATAGGTTCGCAAAATCCAGAAAAAGGCCTCCAACTAAGCACACAGAATGACCAAATTTGACCAAATTTAGGATTTTCAAAGTAAACATGTAATGAAGAATCATGCAATTTCATAGACAGATGAAAATTCAAGTGCTATATTGCACAAAAGACTGATAATAACATAGGAAAAGCGAAAATAAAGTACCTGATCCCTTAACTGATCAAGTAATGTGGCACCAATCAGACCAGGTCCAATGACACCCATTGCTATTGTTGTTCTTGAAAGATAAAATCTAGAGTGCACAGCTCTCAGGGCCCTAATACAATCCTCTCGCTTTAATACTACAGTAATATTGTACTCGGAACAACCTTGAGCTATGGCACGCACATTAATGTTTGCCTGTATCGTAAAAACAATTTAGATCCCTCGGTATTGGAGATAATGAGTTAGGAGAAACATTTAGAATCAAAGACTACAGTTTAGAAGAGGATAGCCCACATCGTAAACCAGTATACTAACAACCACGAATTTTCATATTTAACCTAACTGATTAATAAAATTAATATAAATATTATATCCCTAACCTTTGCCAGTGCATTGAAAAGAGTTGCACTAACTCCAGGAGTACTCGCCATTTTTTGGCCAACTGTTGCCAAAATGCTACAGTTTGGAATGACTTGAACCTGAGAGGGAAAAAAAAAACCGGAAGAGGTGCCACAAATTAGTATTTTCAAACAATTTTTTTTAAAAAAGGATGATATTTTAACATATATGAAATTGAAAATGTAAAAATAAAAATGCAGTGCATTTTTTCACATTAACATTCATGTCACCATTTTGAACTGTTTCTTATAATTCTTTATACTAATAGTGCGACCTAATCTAAAATATGTAAATCACCACCTTGGTCCCACTCACTAAATGCTTGCCTCCAACTTACTTAAGTAACCTGCCAACCCAACAACACTTTCCTGCCCCTCTAGTATCAATTAAAAGGATGATGCATGGAAAGATGATTTTGAGCAACAACTCTAATAATAAGTAATTGATGGTAAAACAAAGAGCTATGACCGTCCAGCCTTTTCCACCATTGTGAAGAAAACCAATGAACCACAGTATTAAGTGATTATCAGTGAAATAAACAATAAACTAATTGCCGGTACACTGTCCTTGATCTGCATAAATTAAATATCAGGTAACCTGGTCAAGAAATTCAGTCAAATGAAAAGTAAGCACCTGAGAAAGACGCCCAGCATTCAAAGCCTCATGAAATCTGGACTGCAGTAACTCAAAAACGGCATTTACCTCCTTCTCAGGGACAGCAAAGCAAACTGAATGCTCACTACTAGCCTGCAGTGAACCATCACTAAGAACGTTAAGCATAAAAAATGTTCTACTGTTTCAACATATCATGAACCTGTATACAGAGGATGAGATAACCTGAGATATCATAATAACATTAGCCCCAACATCCTTTACGGCACTAAATATAGTACTGGCTGTACCAGGAACACCAGCCATTCCAGTTCTGGGAGAACAAAAGGAGAATATTAAAAATTGTAGATCTTTAAAATCAAATGCAGCTGCAATCATTATAATGCACAGCTCACCCTTCAACATTTACAAGGGCCAAGTTGTCTATTGTTGCAAACCCCTTGACGAACGATTCCAAACCCTGGCCCTCTTCATCCTCAGTAGAGCGACAAATTTTGGTTCCAGGTGCAGCAAGGTTGAAAACGTTCCTTATTATAATAGGAATGTCATATCGCATCACTGGGATGATGGTGCGTGGATGCAGAACATTTGCCCCGAAATAAGACTGCACATACGCATATATATTATGTTTAAATTTGTGAATACGCCAATCTCAGAAACTTAAGTAGTGAGTAATGAGGTTCACCATTTCCCAGGCCTCTTGATAAGACAATGTCTTCAGAATCACTGCCTCACTAACTGCATATGAACATTTCTTATTGTTGAATTAAATCCCACAGTAACATTTTAACTTTCTTAAAAGGCATCAACCAATTATTCTCACAAAATAAAGCAACAATATGTACGCTTGTATTCCTAAAGATAGTGTTTGTACCATAACTGACCAAGCAAGATAAGACTGATCCAAGGCTACAGATAAGGATCAGAACGCCGAACTGGTGACCTTGACCAGGCCGACTCTCCATTCGGCACCCACCACTTTGGGTCCACCGGACCCATGTGCTGAAAAGAGGTCAGGGCTCACTGTACAGAATCAGTACACAGGAGGTACCACGTGGCAGTCATCCACCACATGCTGATCAGCATGCTTGAGCAGGCTGAATGACCCTCAGCCCCAGACACCTCATGCTAACCAAGACTAGGTGTCAAACGACACTTATCTCTTTGTGCCAATTAGACAGTCTGTACAGACTCAATTAAACAACGTGCCAAATGGCACCCCCAAAGGAAAGTCATTCAGCACCTTGGCATAACCACATGGGCAGCAGCCATGCTTCCTCCAGTTCACCAGTGGGAGGCCCCTTTCCGTCACCACCATGGACGTTGATGTTCAGGGACACATGTCACCACCACATGCCGTCTCCCACATCAAAGTATTATAAGAGGTTCTCCTGACTTCTCTATAATTAGGGGCATGCGCCCCCCAAGAAAAGGTATGAATACCATCATACATACCCTTACTCCGCCAAATTAAGCATCAGAGGTTTCTATGATGTCACACAGGTACCTTTGTCCCTCACTGACTATTCTATCTTAACAGGTACCCATCTAAATTCGGTAGAAGAGCAATATAGGTCGCTCACAACTTCTATTGATCCATTTTGGACAAGCATATATTATTTAAAATGGCTGATATGTGACATGTTTTACCAAGTACAAGAGCTATACGAACCTTTTCTGGGGTCTGCACTATAAACTCCATCAACATCTGTCCAAATTGTGACTTGACCAGCCTTGAATAGAGCACCCATGATAGCTGCGGAGAAGTCACTTCCATCTCTCTTCAAAGTAGTAGGAATGTTTTGAGGTGTGCTAGCAATAAAACCAGTAGCTACAATTGCTTTTGATGGATTTTTGGAGTACCATTTCTCAAGTCTCTCTTCAGATTCCTTGAAATCAGGATCCACTTGATTAGAACTAGTAGGGTTAACAATAAGGACTTCCCTTGTATCCATCCAATTGCAATCTACCCCATTCTGAAGAAGGAAAAAGAAAGAATAAGAAAATATATTAATATAACAGACAACTAGGAAAAGCAACATTCAGCAAATGCTCTTGAAAAGTAAGCAAACCACCACCAGACCTTTCTAACAACACATGACAACATCTGAGCAGACCATAACTCTCCATGTCCTACAACAAAATCAGTGAAGGATTCTGTTGCATGACCAGCTGCCATAAGTAAGCATATTAGTCAATCTGATCAGATCCAACCATAAAGTTTAATCAAAATTAGCCAAAGACATCAAGAAAACTAACAAGTACATTCAAATTAAGTGTCATAATAATTTGACTAGACAAAGAACATAGTTTCTATAACATATAAATTGAGGAGTTGGCTAAGTTGGAAAAAGGCAAGTGATTTAACACTAGGCGCTAATCGCATTACAAACTATTGAAGATTCAGATAAAAGAATTAGTCTTTCCCTGACAGAGAACACTGGCTTATATTGTTTGTAATATAAACACATACACAATAGTAAATATAAACCATTTGAAATATGATGGGAATTGTTAAAGCACACACCATATTTGCTTTATGTGATAAGCCATTGGAGAGCCTATACAGATCAGAGATCCACTAATGTTCTGATGTTTTGTGGAAAATAATAAATGAACCAAGAATGTCCACATAACATTCCAAGTGCAACTTGAGAGAGATAGTGTGTGAGGGAGAGAAGTCTAGTACCAATGTATATTGCACGAAGCATTGCTTTCAGGTTACTGATGTCATGTTGCAATTGTGCTAAGAAGCTACAGAGATCATCCCCATCAATTAGATCAAGAGCTGTTGATCTGTGCTTTTCTAAAACAGCATCTAATGCAGATATATAGGACTCATCTCGTGATTGAGCCTTGTTGATGAGATCATACATCATATCTGTTACCTTGGACATTGCAGAGACAACTACAAACTTCCTCTCCGAATCATCACTGAGAATTATTTTTGCAACATTCTTAATTCTTTCTGAATTTCCCATACAGGTACCACCAAATTTATGAACAGACCAAGTATCACCTTTAGGAAGCTGAACTTTTTCAGGCGATGTATTTACAGGAGTATCTACTATTAAAGGAAAGAAAATTAGAGTTAGATGAAACTTATAAATACAAGATCCTGAGGAAAACTTTGGACAATTATGGAAAAGCATAGAAAATGAACCTGTGACTGATGAAATGATCCGGGGTTTTAGTGTCTTTTTCCTTTCTAGCCCAGAAACAAAACCCATCCTGAAAAAGACAACAGACATCCGCATAAATTAATGAATCATTTAAGTTAATCTTAAGTATTCCGCTAGTCAAATAAACCCTACAACACTAATTTTTGGAAGTGAAAAAGGTGGATTCAAAATATTTATAAAATAAAATAAAAACTTTTTAATTGTGCAATAAGAAGTAAATTTGTTCCAGCAATGCAAAAACTATTATAGCAAATAAAACATCAGTTCTAAGAGCACAAACTTACACTAAGAGCTTAAGAGAAACATGCTAAGGTTGAAAGTACCTACTTGGATCATGTTTGGTTATGATCTGTGATATAATTCCTAACTAGTCAAAACAGAAAGCAAGAATGTTTAAAGAAAAAATGTTTACTGAAAATGATAGTAACATCAAGCAAGGAGCAAATTCAAAATGATTGAATAAACACAATGCTATCTCATACCAGAGCTCTTGCATGCATAATAATTAAATTGAGTAGAAAAACCAATACCAAAACAATAATTACAACAAAGAAGAAAATTGCACCAATAGCTCTTGGAATTTGGTAACAATTCCAACACTTAAAAGCCCCATTTTCCGCTGTGCTTCACTTCTCAGTATACCATTTTTTTAAAAACTAAAAACAAATTATCTTTAGGCACGACATGAAACTTGAGGACAAGTTGAATATTTCCATCACTCCAGGTTAAGTTAAACATTTACTACTTAAGCCATAAGCTCCAGTCCAGTGAAATGGTAAAAAGAAATATCATAATGAAAACAGAGTTCCACTTTTTATACAGAAAGCTCTTCCATTTTCTCGAGAAACAAACAGAAAATGGAATCAAGAAAGAAAATTTAGCTGGGTATAAAATGAGTACCTGCAAATCGGAGAGCGCTGAGGAGGGAGAAGGAATGTAGGGCATTGAGAGTAGCAGATCTTCTTGGGCTTGGCGTTGTGAGGCAATGCGTTGGGGGAGAGGCTGTGGCCTGGATTAGAGATGGCTGAAGAGAGCGACGCCATAGCCTCTCACAGTGAGAGAGAAAGTATTTTGGTTTTTGGTGTGGGTGTGAGTGCGAGTTTGGCGGCTTCGGCTAATATAATGTACTACTGAGCGGAGGCCATGAAAGTGAATGATTGGAAGGGGGAGATGCGGTGCGGCGTCTAAAACTGTAGGGCAGGGTGATGATCCATTTAAGCAATGGCACGTAGCAAAATGTAGGGGTCAAGTATCAAACTTTGCTACGTGTGTCTGCCACTCAGTATTGCAAATTGCGTTCGTTGCTTAACCAGAGCACCGCATATCTTTTGTTTCACCAGGTGAAATTGCTCCCTAGAAAACTGATGCCGACAGAATTCATGCATAATGCGTTGGACTCGATTGGAATGGAGATGAGGTTTTATCATAAAAAGTTTATTAGTAGTGAAACATCACTCATTAATTATATACCTCGGTACTATTTAGTAGCTGAACATGCAACCGAGAGTATGTTGGATTTGTAATATTTGATTATTAATTCAATTTAGAGTGTTTGATTCAATATAAACATGTAAAATTTATGTCTCTACATTGAACAATTAACACAAACCCAATTTTGTTAATTTGATCTAAAGAATGGACCAAAAATGTTGAAATTCAAACTCGTAAATTTCTTTGTTAATATTGAATCCATTTTTTATTTCTTTTTATCGGAAGTGGATTTCATTCAAAACCCACAAAATGACATAACAATACACCAAAAAGTGAGACCCAACCAATTGAATCCATTTGGTAGAAACGTTTCCTCCCTTTTGTTTTGAGGGTTCTTCTGCCTTTCTCGGTTTAATTAATTTGAGTGCCGATGATCAAGCTTATGAAAAATTGACCTCTTTTTAGGTCAAATGAAAAATTGACCTTGAAAAAAAAATGGCCTATGAAAAACAATTTTTTTATTTTTTATTTTATTTTTTTGAGAGTGATCTGAAAAACAAGTTATAAGCGAGCACTGCCCAAACCACCAAAAGAAAACACACTAGGAAAAAAGTATCGAACAGTACTTCAAAGCTCATACTTGAAAAACCCTACCGCCGAAACCGGCAAGAACCTCTCAGTCTCTGAGCTCCGACAATGGCGGAGCTCTCAGTGATAACAGTAGGAGGCAAAGGCTCATCTCTCTCGTCCTCCTCTGTCTACGCCATTGCCAATGGCCTCGCTCAGTTACGCATCGACTCGTCGGCGCTCAATAGGCTCCCCTCCTCCTCCTCATCACCTCTCAATACCCACAACCTCGGCTCTCTCCTACCCTCTCTCCCAACCGTTGAAGAATACAGAGCTTCCCTCGTCGTCCTCCTCAGCAAGCTCCTCTCTCTCTCCGGTTCCCCCAATATCCGTACTGTTCTTCCAGTTAAAATCGCGGAAGCACTCAATTCCCCAGACTTAAAGCTCGAATCCCTCGATTTGACTGACGAGGAGGCCCTTGCGTTGGAGAAACTCAAGTTATCCTCTGCTTTGTACGCAATATGTGCGCTTCTGGACCACCAGTCTGCTGCTTTGTCGACGGTTTCGGATGCAGTAGCGGCGATTTCTTGCGAGGCATTGAAAGCCGACGTAGCGGCGTTCAATTTGATCGATTCAGGGGATGGGCACGCCGCGAAGGAGGAGATTGGGGTGGCCAGTGATTTGAAGGTGTTGCTCAACGGGTCTAAGTTAGTGGGTAAGGTTGAAATTGAAGCGATCTCAAGAATCCCCAAAATTCACGCGAGTTTGAGAGAGCAAGTGAAATCGGTGCACTCCAAGTCTCGAGTGGAGCTGAATTCTGGTGGGAAGGTAGTTTGTGCCGGGGTAGTCAGGACCGCTTTGTTGCCATTGGCCGCGGCTCTGTGGGACTTGGGGGACCGTAGTTTGTCCCGTGCGAAAATGAATGTGGATGGGGTGGGTAGTGAGAATTTGAGGTCGAGTTTGGTGGCATTGTTTGAGCAGAAATGCCCAAGTGGTGAAAGCTTGAGAGGTGGGTTCAAGTTGGTTTCCCAATTAGTTTTTGAAGAGGAAGAGAATTATGATAATTTTGCTCATGAAGTGAATGTGTTGATGGGAATTGTGTGGAAAATTGTGACTTGGGAGGCAATTACGGCGTTTATGGTGTTGGAGGGAGCTGAGTTGAATGGGAAGAAGAGTGAAGGTAGTGAAGTGAATGGAGGAGGGAATGTGAAAGTGGAGAAGAAGAGTGAGAAGAAGAAGAAGGTGGTTTTGGGAAAAGGAACTAGTGTTATATTACAGTTGATAAAAGATAGGTTGCAGGGTAAGGGAGGAAATGCTGTTGATAGTTTGGGCTTGTTGGGAAATTGGGTTGAAGAGCTTATATCGTTTTTGGACCCCAAGGACCCAGAGTTTGATAGTTTGTTGAACAGAGTAAAGGAGTTGGTGGAAAGCAATGAGACTAGAAGACTCCCCAAGCTTCCAAAGGTAATAAAATGCCTAGAGTTCTGCTTTTCATTTCTGTCCGGAGTATTTTCTCTAATCCACCTTTTCATTGATTTGTAGGAGAATAAAATGAATGATTATTCTCTTTTTTTTCCCCTTTTCTTTGGGAAGCAGTGTTTTTCATGAAAATCATTTGGGTTCTTATTAGTATCTGCCTCTTAATTTATTAGTGTCTTAGGAAGGAAAGATTTCTGTAGAAAACAATGTGCATACTATAACTTGTAGTTAGATTCTGTAACATGTGATCATTTGGAAAGAATTGAAAATTTATACAGTTGTGCATGTGTGTATTTTCAGAGACCATGCTCAGGTTTTTGTCGTAGTTGCCTTTGCAGATTATGTTCATTTATGTTATTTTTTTGGATTGTAATGAATGAACTTAATAGCATTCTGACTTGGACATATTTTGCACATACTAGGGGACTCGTGACTTTGCAAAAGAACAAATGGCAATAAGAAAGAAAGCATTTTCGATAATTGAAGAGGTCTTTGAGAGGCATGGTGCCACAGCATTGGATACTCCAGTTTTTGAATTGAGAGAAACTCTCATGGGGAAATATGGGGAAGATTCGAAATTGATTTATGATCTTGCTGACCAGGTAATTGCCTCATTTTCAACTTTTGTCAGTTTAAATGGACTATTTATTTTTATTTTTCGTAGTTATTTTATAGGTGTTGCTTGTCGGTCCTCATTTAATGTAGGGTGAAGAGGGAGTGGGCATATAAACATGAATCAATTTGATTCTTGGCATTTACACTAAATTAGCTGAATGCCACACTTTTTGTACTTGGAATATCGATGTTAGGTGACCTTTTCGTGTTTCCTAAGATGTTAACTTATCACCTAAGCCAGAATAGCAATCCTGGTTCCTAAGAGGTATTAAGACTGTCAAGTCCGAGGCTTTGAGCCTAGTTTTCGCTCATTATTGTTAACCATTGTTAAATACATTTTTTGGCAACTTTCATCAATTCTTCTCTGAATTCAGCTATGAAATACTACCTTGAATGCCTTCTAGATTGTTCATTTTTGGTTTTGTGTGTGTGAGCTGGGGAGCTAACCTTAAGATTTGATTGTATGGTTTTCTTAAGAAATTGGCTATTGGGATGACCTTGTGTTGTTTGCATGTTGCTGGTAATTTTGTTTTATTCGCTTTAAATCTGATATAGGACACGGGTGAATTGTAGGCTTAGGTAGAGTAGTGGAAGCAAAACAATGAAAAACTGAAAATAGAACAAATAAGGATAGATAGGTCTGGAATCACTCCAGGGGTTTGGCTTCACACCAAGAAGTCTCCAATCTCTGGAAAATAAACTTTCTTTATATCTCAACAACTCAACTCCCTAATGAATTACATGAGAGGGGTATTTATAGCAAACTAAAACCTAGAGACAATAGGATAAAAATCCCCTTGTTAAAACAGAAATTCTAGCCTAAATAAAATAGGAAATTTAGAAATCCTACTGAAACCTGGAAAACTTTAAAATCTTACTAAATTCTGGAAAACTTAGAGAACAAGTTAGAAACTAATCGCAGAAATCAAAAAATTGCCAGATATAAAGACCAAATTAAATGACTTCCTCTTCCATCTCTTTCTTTTATAAACCCTAATGGGTTTGACAAAGATGTCCTCATCAAAATCTGTTATGGGTGTTGTATTTTTAAACATGAAATCATCTTCTTTATATTGCGACCACTTTGTATTTTTTTCATGTTTGAATTGTGGTATTCCTTGTCATGTGATGTTAAATATTGTTTGTGAAGGTGTGTTAGACAGGCCTTGCTACCTCTTCTATTTATTCCTTATAAATACTTTTCTTAGGTTTCTAGCAGCTAAATTTCAATCTTGTTATAGCTTGACAATAAAACTGAATCACTCATATCTAATGTAGTTTGTGTTTATCCTGTCGACAGGGAGGAGAGCTTTTATCACTGAGATATGATCTAACCGTTCCATTTGCTAGATATGCAGCTATGAATGGTATCACTTCTTTCAAAAGGTACCAAATAGCAAAGGTGTACAGAAGAGACAATCCATCGAAAGGACGATATCGTGAATTTTACCAATGTGACTTTGATATTGCTGGCCAATATGAAAAAATGGGGCCAGATTTTGAGGTTATTAAGATTTTAACAGAACTTCTTGACGAGCTGGATATTGGAGATTATGAGGTAACTTTCTTTTCATTTTTCCCCTCTATCTTTGTCATTGCATACAAAGTTTTGATAATTTGAATAATTATATGGATTATAGTACCACAGCTCCTCACACATATTAATTTTGACATGGAGTTATGCTTGGGACTTCCATTGGATGTCTCACTGTTATCAGATCTGGGTCACTATTTTAAACATTTAAAATTATTGTAAAGTTTTTTAGTTTGAAACATATTGGTGCATGATTAGTATTGCATAGTAATGATACGAAGTTAATACATACAACTATTCTGCTAACACTAGGAAGAGATGAAGTAAAGATTCCTAATTGCTTCACATATAGAAACAAGATTCATTCTTTCTTGTTTTTCTATACCCTTCAATCTTGACGTAGAGCAATATCGAAAGATGGATTTCAACCTAGTCTTGAGGTCTTCACCTTCTAAAAGAAGCCAATCTAGTCTTGTGATTTAAACCTCTCCATGAAGTGCTACACTACTTATATTCAGACTTTTGTGTGCCTTATCTCTCTGCCTTAAATCTAATTTTACAATTTTGTCTTAATGTTTATTGTACAGATTAAGTTGAACCACCGAAAGTTATTGGATGGAATGTTGGAAATCTGCGGAGTACCTCCTGAAAAATTTAGAACTATTTGTTCAAGTATCGACAAGTTAGACAAGCAGTCTTTCGAGCAGATAAAAAAAGAAATGGTAAAGACTCAAAAATTGCAACCATATTTCACGTGCGTATGCTTGAGTTACAATTCTGTATCTTGGTTTATGTGTTTTTATGTTTTGCATATGCTTGCTTTGAGTTACGTCTCATGTCTTGGTGTCTCAGTTTCCTTGTTTCGTCATTGTTGTTAATTCAGTATGAAATACTTAATGGAACATTAATTACTGCATAAGATTGTTTTTATGAAGTACTTACCTGGCTGACCCCAAGTAGTTGGGAGGAAGGCTTGATGTTCCACATCTATAACTCAATAGAGCAATAATTGCTACATAAGAATTTTACGACTAGAGGAAGGCTTTGTGCACCAAAACACCATAATTGTTGTCATCTGTCTGCTTCTTTACAAGGAACGCCTGTCTACTTGGGCAGTTGACATGGTTAGTATAGCATATTGGCCAATGAATCGCTTAAGCCTCACACCTTGAGGTAAAGCTTTTGGTCCTGTACCTGCCAACCCAAAATTCTTACTGTTAATTAATTGTTGCCTCTGGAACACATTGTGTTGATTTTAATAACCATGTTCTGAGTTCCAAATGACTGAAATGTAAAACATTCATCAATGAAAATAATGAATAAACCATGTTATTTCAAGTAAATGCGAATACAAAATTTGACAATAAAAATGTATCTGCTGAATTGAATTTTCATTAACATAAGAACCGATTTCATTTGATTTTCAGTTTATTTTTCTATTGAATAAACATATGCTCTCTTTTTTTGTCGAAAAAAATAAGCATATGCTTGGTTTATCATTTTGTTGTGCTTTTCTCCATAATCATTGGGTAAACATTTCCATATGATGATTGAGTTGTTTCCTCATATCCAAAACTAGTGAGGTTTTAATATTTATCATATTTGCATTTTCAGGTGGAAGAGAAGGGCTTAAGTGTTGAGACAGCAGACAAAATTGGTACCTTTGTAAAAGAGCGTGGACATCCTTTGGAATTGTTATTTAAGCTTAAACAGGAGGGCAGCTCATTTTTAGAAAACAGTGCATCTATAGATGCATTGAATGACCTGGAGATCTTATTCAAGGCTTTGGAAAAATCAAAGTGTATCGGAAAAGTGGCTTTTGACTTGAGTCTAGCAAGGGGTCTTGATTATTATACGGGAGTAATATATGAAGCTGTTTTTAAGGGGGGTGCACAGGTAAAATTATTTAAATGCTGTTGTGATTTCCTCTGCTTTCATTTTGCATGCTATTACTGTTTCTATAACCTGTCTTATGTGCCTTCTCTAATCTTGCCCTCTGACATTTGCTGTCGTTTCCTAAAAATTTCAATTCAGATGAGTGGTGCAAGTAGTATTGTTATTGCTTCCTCTCATTAACTTATGTGTTTCAAGGTTAATCTATAGATATTTGATTTTTTCATCAGGTTGGTTCAATTGCTGCTGGTGGACGCTACGACAACCTTATAGGGATGTTTGGTACAAAGCAGGTTCCAGCTGTTGGTGTCAGCCTTGGAATTGAGCGAGTTTTTAATATAATGGAGCAGCTTAACAAAGACCAGAATCAGGTAACTTTGACGTGCTTCTGTGTGTATGTTGATTAATAGTCTACTTATATTTTGGGTGAATTGTGTTGTTGGGTTATAATCCGATTGGTAGTGATAGGCTCTTCAAATCCTTGTTCTCCCAACTGGGTAACTAATAAAAGAAACTTTTATGAATTTTAAATTCATTAGTTATACATTTTTTAGGTTAATTTACACTATGCCTCCTGTACTTTTATCTGTATCTCAGTTTAGTCCTTAAACTTTAAATTGCTTCATTTTGGTAACTGAATATGGGTTAGTTGATCTAAATCAGAACTTCTCTTAATGAATTTAACAAAAATAAATAAACATATATGGTTTGACTTGCTCTTGGTGCATGGCATGCCCGAGTATAGTACATACATGTTTATTTATTTTAGCATGCTTGTATTGTATGAGACATTGATCTGTTCTTTCATATTTTATTTATTATTGTTATTATTATACAGACAACCCGAGCAACCAAGACTGAAGTCCTGGTGAGTGTATTGGGGGATGATTTAACGCAAGCAGCTGAGTTAGCAAGCGAGCTGTGGGCTGCAAAAGTGAAAGCAGAGTACTTGGTCAATAAAAGAATGTCAAAGCACTTTGATCGAGCCAAGGAATCTAGGATCCCTTGGATGATAATCGTGGGTGAACGGGAGCTGAACGAAGGGGTTGTGAGATTAAAGGATATTGAGGCTGCCGAGGAAAGCATAATTCCAAGAAGTAGAATTGTGGAAGAACTTCAAAAACGGTTGAGTTCATGATAAGAATATATTTTGTGGAGGCAAAGAAAAGAAGAACAAATCTCAAGCCAGATTCCCTTATCTTTCATTTTTCTTTGTTTACATGCCCCTTTCTGGGCATGTTAAGGCGCTCAAAACAGATATTATACACATTGATTTCAGATTCATCTCACATGTAATTCTGGTATTGCAATGCTTGGGTTCATGAAACAAGCGAATCCTATGATGAGTGATTTTGACAAAGTTTCGTTCAAGTTACGAGTTATTTTGGTCTCTATGTGCGTGGATTCTAGGGTTTTAGGTCTAATGGTCCCTGAAATTTTACCTTAGTGCGTGGATTCTAGGGTTTTAGGTCTAATGGTCCCTGAAATTTTACCTTATTTGCATTTTGGTCACTCAATTTCCAAAATCGTTCCTATGGTCCTTCAACTGCACTTTTGTTAGGACAAATGGTCTTTCCGTCAATTTTGTTATTTTTTATGTTAAATGCAGGGGTAAAATGATATTTTTGTATTATTTTTAATTTCCACCCTCTAAATATTCCTTTTACTCAAAAAATAAAAATAAAAACGAAAAAACCTTCTTCCGCCACAACCTCTCCAACCCAACCCCACCTAAACACACAACCCACAACCACCACCAAGCCTTCCTCACCCTCACCGTCCCACCAGTCCCAACCCCTCTTTCCCCAAGATGAAATACTCAAATGTTCTATTTATTTCAATTTTTTTTTTTCATACACAAAATTGAGGATATGAAATAGAATGAGGGGCATAAGCCATCGCATGGAGGGCGGGTATGGTTTGGGTGGAGTTGTGGGAGTGCCATTAGTTGTTGCCGGGGTGGTGGGTTAATTGGCTTAGTGTCAAATAGAGGTTGTCCATGGCTTTGTTGGATTGAAGGAAGGGAGATATATCATTTCTCGATCGTGGTGGGTTTTAATGGACTTGGCTTGGATTTAGTTTGATTTTAATGTACCTAAATACCTATATATATATATATATTATAGGTACATTATTTATAGGATATGTAATTTAGGGATTATTTTTTGGGTTCAAATTTTTTTAGAAATTGCCGATGGGTTAGAGGGAGTAGGATTTGCAATTGGGGTTGCCCACACTACAACCAAAACCGTCTTTATCTTTGAATTGTTCTCTCTTTCTTTCTTCTCCGTTTTGACCACTCCACCATACATGAGGGAATACAAGGGGCAGGATACTGATAAATTCTATGCCATGGGCTCTTGTGAGACCAAATGCTTTCAACATGATAATTCTCATCTCATGACTGTCTATGGCCACATTTGGCTATGATGCATCATGATTCATGAGTACCAAAAATCAACCCCAACTATCTCACCGTCGGTGCTTTAAGTTAATACATGAATGCGTCTCTGTCTAACTAGAAAGCAGAGCTATGGATACATAGGGATGGGAATAAAAATTGGGCTAGTGCCTTCATTTTAACTTAAAATGTTGATGTGATGTGTATAGGCGCGTGGCTATATTTTTAAAATATTCGAAAATATTCTAAGAGTATAGCTGCGTGTCTATACTTTTTAAATATTCATATTTATTATATTGTTTAACTAAGAGTAATTAGGTCTAGCAATTAGGAAATGCATTAAACCATACAAAGATATGAATTAGAAAATGACTTGCATGTTCCAGTTCACAATTCATGTTACCCATCATCATAAAAAAAAAAATGGCATAAGTCCATAGACAGTAACTCCACATAAGAGGATCGAGAAGAGTAAGAAAAGGACGCTAATCTCGTCAATGACATTTTATGCCTATATAATTATATGAATCTTTTGCGTTTCTAGTGATAATAAATTTGAATACCAATCACAAATGTTACATTGTACCATGTGTTTCTACGTCTACATAGGACTTCGGATGCACAAGTGAATGCTCTTAATCACTTGAGCTACATGTCCCCTACTAAACTACTCAATTAGTCTTAAGAAATGACTCAACCACTCATCGTTAATAGTAGTAATACCACCCAATTAAGTTAGGCGCAGTCCTCCTCAAAGTCAATCCACAGCAATAGGTTGGGTGTAGAAGATAATGCGAGCAGCGAAGTAAGCACATACACACTCATCTCCTACAACCTCAGTCCCTTGAGCAAATTGAGAAAAGCAAGCTCTTCTCCCTCACCATATTGGATTGTTGCTGGAGTAGTCGACTGGTTCAATAACTGCACATTAACTTTGATGTACAGCTCGCTGCCTACCATATGTATCAATATAATGTTGGTGTCGGCAGCAATGGCACTGTCTTGGTCATGGATGGGTTTGACAGAAAATATGAAAAGAAGAAAGAAAGACTCCTTTTTCCCACCCAAATTCCAACCGCTCACACGGTTCAACCCATCCATCAAACAAGTCGGCGGATCCATTAATCTCGCCAAAATTAAAGTAAAAGAACAAAAGTATAAATTTATTTATTTATTATGTGATGCGAGACCGCGAGTGACTGACTACCACAGACTCATCATATTCACAAGTTTCTCAAATTGTGACTGGCTGTTTCAGAAACTTTCCAACAGGCGCCGTGAGTTTAGCAAAGCCCATTCTCAACTTGTTCTGCAGGCAGCATTCTCTTCATTTCCTTGTTGCTTACCCCTTCCTTTCTTCCAACCTCAAAAATTCTCCCTCCCCCTGTCAAGAAAAGGACATCTCAAAATTCTCATCAATGCTTGTTTTACTTCCATCTCTTTCCCCCGACGCTGGCTCTAGCAAAATTCCACCACTGCTCATCTCACTTTAACTAATGACGTGGCACAAGCCCATTTGACAAAACTCCAACAAGTGCATAAAATTACAAACTTGACCTCTTGTGACCTTTATCTTTTATGTTATCCCCATTCTTCAACACCACAGGTGGCCCAGTTTGAGCGAGGGTAGAGGCCTCGTCAGCCATAATACTCTGCAGAGATTATCAAATACAGAGTGGTTTTGGGAAATACAGGGTGGGTTTCATTACAAAACAGGAGCCATCAACAAAAACGGTTCCTTTATTTTCGTGTCTTTACCAATAAAAGCGTTCTCTGTTTTTCAGTTTATTTTCAACACACCCATCTCTGCCCAACACACAAAATTAAGGGTTTTTTTTTTATTTGGTACTCTTTCTGCTGAGTTCTCACCCTCCAATTCCGAAACCCATCAATCAATCCCAGCCATGGAAGGAGGAGATATCGGTGACTGGGAGATGCTCCAAAACTCGGACCCTCCCCTGGTCAACTCAGATGACTCGGTTGAAAGCCCTAGGAACTTCGAAGGAATTGATGTTGACGCCGAGGGTATGATCAGGCCTGATTACTTCTCTTTGGATAATCAGGGCAAGTATGGGAAGGATGTGGCTGATGTCAGCGAAGAGGGTTCGGTTGAGTCCGACAACCCGAGCTGGATTGACCCGGGTCCGGTGACTCGCTACGGGGCAAAAGAACCGGGTGGGTTCTGGTCCGATTCGGGCAGTGATCGGTCCGATGGCCGTAAAAGTAATGATTTCGAGGTGAAAAACGAATTGGGTTTTGCGGGTAATGACAAAAGCCAAGTTGGTTTTGGAGGGATTGTAGAAATGGAGTATACCGATGAGAATTTGGGAAAATTCGGGTCTGGCAAGAACAAACTTAGTGGGTTGGATGCGGAAGGCCAACTGAGCTTTGAAGAAATTGGGGAAAACACAAGGGTTGAGAAGGAAAGTGAGATGGATTTTAGTGGATTGGATGGTGGAAATGACATGGATAAGAAACCAGAAGATGGACAATCAGTTGGGAGTCAAAGTGCCGCACCTGAAGTGAAACCTGAGGCAAAATCGGGTGCCGAGGTGGTGAAGAGGACAATCTTGTGGTGGAAGGTTCCATTTGAGGTCTTGAAGTATTGTGTTTTTAGGGTAAGCCCTGTTTGGTCCTTTTCTGTGGCCGCAGCAGTGATGGGGTTAGTTTTCTTGGGGCGGCGATTGTATAAGATGAAGAGAAAGAGCCAGACCTTGCAGCTCAAGGTTACTCTGGATGATAAGGTCAGTTATTGCAATTTTTATTATTTTCTTTTATCTAAGTTCATGATCATTAGTCTTCACTGCGTGTTATGGGAAAGCTTTGACTGCATTCAGGGTGTGAAAGTAGGACTATATAGTGTATATTATAAGGCTTTTTTGTACTTCAGTTTTCTTTTGGTGTGAAGAAAGCTTTTGCATTTGTTTATTTGTTCGAGTTTCTTACTTATTTGAAATGGCTAAAGTTATCTTTTGGTCCGAGGAAAATTTTGCACATTCATTTGTGTTTCTTATTTATTTGAAATGTCTAAAGTTGCACTTTCCAATCTTTATTACTTTTCTTATAGATAAAAAAAATCATAAGAATCATTTGGGAGTACTTTTTTCTTACACTGTTCTGTTTTTGTTTGACATTTTCTGGTGCAAAGGAATGTAGAGATTTGGTTTTATTCACCTTCCTCTGTTAATTTATTGTATTCTGCAATATCATTCATTTGTGTTTCTTATTTATTTGAAATGTCTAAAGTTGCACTTTCCAATCTTTATTACTTTTCTTATAGATAAAAAAATCATAAGAATCATTTGGGAGTACTTTTTTCTTACACTGTTTTGTTTTTGTTTGACATTTTCTGGTGCAAAGGAATGTAGAGATTTGGTTTTATTCACCTTCCTCTGTTAATTTATTGTATTATGCAATATTGTTAAAATTATTTGGGATTATGCTATTATGTTTGGTTACAAGTATTACATTTTTTCTTTCTTGAAATTTTGTTTTTTTTTTTGGGATAAGAAACAGAGGATATTTATTACTATAAAGAAGTCAAAGTTACAATAGAGTTGAACACGTAGTGAAAGTTACACAGACTTAAACATTCAGATACTTGCAATGGAAGCATTAGTAGAAGTTGAGAAGTTCTTGTCCTCCAAAAACTAAATCCCTGTTCCATTCCCCACAATAAAACATAGATTAGAAGAGAAAGAACCAATACCCCGCAAGATGACTTCCCAAGGACCTCTGCGGAAGCCACTATCAACTCATTTGAATTAAACCCATTGGCTTGAACCTCTATCCACTACTCTTATGCTCTCCCCTTTTGAGAGAATGCTCATCTTTCTGCAGTTTTGTTTGTTTTGGACTCTTCACTTACGATTAGCTGAGATAGGTACATGTCTATGAGGGGACGAAACCTATATCTAGACACTTACCTATATCAATTTTGAAATTTTATTTAAACCGATTCTTTATTTTCCTGGCTGCATTGAAGTGTAAAGAAACTTTGGGTTTAGAGAGTAATCAATGTAATTCAATTTTTTGAACATGTATGGACTGAGTGAACAACTAATGGCTTTAGAAGAACATGTAAAGGGCTTGCTTAATATAGGCCAGTTAAGAAAGCTCTGGGTGAAAAAGTAAAACTAAAAACAAAATATACTGTCAACGACGTTTATCAATTATAGTCTGTACTTTCAAATTAGCAAAGGGTCACATGTTACCTTTTAATGGTTATTTGTTTTCCTGTTTCATAATTTCAAGAAACCATGGATCTGAAGATAGTTGCAATAGAATAAACCATGGACAGATAAGGTCTTTTAGACCTTGTTTATTTCCTTTCGCAAGAAAGGGCATATTCATTTGGTAAAAATTTTCCCTGGAGTTCCTGGAATTCATACTGAGTGAATATTTTTTCAGCATTATCAGTGATCACAAGTAAGGTAGTCAGAGTAGTTGATTATATGTTGCATGAGATTTATAACACCTTTGCAAAGTACTAGTGGATATTTCCTGTTTTGGCCTTGTAGCCGGTAGAGTTAATTTGTTTTCCTTATGTTCTTGTTCAATTTACATTGGAGTAAAAGAGTGCAGAAATCCATGATGCTGTGATAATAAGTCTCATGAAATGGTTTGCTTTTGCTTATTTTTCGAATTATTTTGTGCTGGGGCATGAGCTCTATCTAGCTCTAGCCGTATTAGGTTGGGGTGGGAAAATGGTGGAACCTATGTTAGTTGTAAGCAAGAGGCTTTTATGGTAGGATTTTATTTACTTGTACTTTGTTATATGAGTTATGTGGCTTTACAAATGGGAACTTTGCTTCTCTGTTTTGACGTATATGTTGAGGTAGAACCTGGCATATCTAACTGAACAAATTTTGCAGAAGGTGTCTCAGTTCATGAGTCGCGCTGTGCGTCTCAATGAAGCATTTTCAGTGGTGAGGCGGGTTCCTATAATTCGACCTTCGCTGCCTGCATCTGGGGTAAATCCGTGGCCTGTAATGAGCCTGAGATAGAAAATTCTTGTTGTGAAGTACATAGAAAAAGAAAGTACTTTGTCCATGAGCTGTGCTAAAAGTACTAAAGTTCTTATGCCACGCTTTGTATCAAAACGATTGTACCTGTTATGTATTATAACTTTGAAATTTAGAATCTTTTGCATCACTCTGTAAAATGCAGACAAAAATTTCCGTTCGGGTACAAATTTTTACTTCTCTTTTCCCGTTGTCTAGTATACTTTCTTGTTTTATCTACATGTCACGTGTATTTTTCATGCCTGCCATTGGAAATGCAAAATCTCATGTGTTTGTTATATGATATTAGCAGCCCAGCAATGTGCATCCACCAGACCTTTTCCCAAGATTTTGTACACTAACTAATGTGGCAGGGTTTTATTTGTTTATATATGGTGTTACTTTAAACCTAATTTATTTCTATTTAACAAGATTCTGTGTAATATATTCCTCAGCTTTTGGTGACTAATAATATTAAGCTTCCAAGGTTTAGTCAAATTATTTGCATATTAGTTCACTTAACCTTACAAGTGAGCCTATTGGGAATATTGCAAAGATGCAGGAATTATTAGTCCACTGAACATTATTTCCTGGTCTTGAGCTTTATATTACAACTTCCATGGATGCATGATTTGGACATTCTACCCAGTTCTCATGAAATTTTGGGGAGATAGAGCCACCATAAGTTGATATGCTTCAACTCGTATGCCCAAGGCTTTCTTTTATTTCTTTATTTAATTACAAGCGATATTGGGTTGGGGGGGATTTGAATGCATGACCTAGAGTGTAAGAGCAATTGCTCTTAATCACTTGAGATACAAGTTCCTTGTGACTTTTTCAGAGCAAGGAGGGTTTTTTTTTTTGTTTTTTTTTTTTTTGGGGGGGGCCAATACCCCCCAAAAAATATTTTTT
>NW_018921717.1:451224-479022 GCF_002207925.1 Prunus avium | reverse complement strand
GCTCTTGGCCATTACACAAGTCTCACATTTGAAACTAGACTCATCACATGAACTAAATAATGAAGGAAACAAATGTCTAAGATAACCAAAAGACGGATGTCCTAAGCGACGATGCCATAACCAAAGTTGGTGCTTGTCCTTGACACTGCCACTCAGAGCTTTATTAGCGACACAATCACGAACTGCTGCAGCCGGCAACTGTAAGTAATATAACCCCCCTATCCGTTTACCATGCCCAATCTTCTCGTGAGTCATGAGATCATGGAAAAAACAATGGGTAGAATAGAAGGTAGCAGAAGCGTTAAGTGTATCAAGAAAACGCCCAACAGATAACAAATTGCAATGAATATTGGGAACCAAGAGTGCATGAGATAGGGGTAAAGAAGGAGTAAGATGGATGGTACCTTCACCGGTAACTGGGGAAGGTAAACCATTAGCACTAGTAATATATGGGTCACGAGGGTTATGCAACAACTCATCAAACAGTTTATCATTATAAGTCATATGATCAGAAGCACCAGTGTCAATTATCCAAGTAGTAGAACCCATACCTGGCATAGTATCAGAAGCACACAGATTTGCAGATGGAGTTGGAGGACGGGCCTCATCAGGAGTCACAGTGTAAGTGGCCTTGGGACCATACATACGAGCTTTGTAGTCAGCAAACCAATCAGGGTAACCATGCTCCTTAAAACACTTTTCAGAGTAATGATCCCCATTACAATGGCGGCACTTAGGTGGACCTTCAAGAGAGGGGGAGGCAGAAGGACAAAACCCAGCAGAAGATCCAAACTTTTTTTGCGGCGGGCGACCGGTCGCTACTTGCGGGGCGACCGGTCGGTGACGTGCTGGATCCACCTTAAGAGCCAGCGATCCTCCTCCAAGCATAGCGGACTGACGGGTATCTTCCTCCATGACCATGGCATAGGCTTCGAGAGGGGGTGGAACAGGACTAAGAGCAAGAATACGGCTACGAACACCATCATACGGTGGATCTAGCCCACCAAGAAAATCATAAACTCGATCGGCTTCAATTTCTTTCAGACGACGAGCCCCATCAGTAGAACAATTAAACTCATGCGGACGCAGACAATCAATCTCTTGCCAGATAGCATGAAGTTTTTCATAGAACACTTTCACAGATTCACCATTCTGACCTATAAGTATGGATTGCCGTCGGAGTTGAAACAAACGAGAACTATTCTGAGTCACAGTATAGGTCTTCCGAGCAGCCTCCCATATATCAAAAGCAGTATCACCATGTTCAAACAAGGCACGAACTGGTTTAGTCATGGAATTTAGAAGCCATGACTGCACCAGACAATTATCTTCTTCCCATTCGGTATAGTCAGCGGAGTCTTGAGACGGAGCAGGCTTCTTCCCATTGATCCAACTTGCCATACGACGACTAGTAATTGTAATACGCGCACCACGAGACCAAGAGGCATAATTGGAGCCATCCAATTTGTCAGATGTAATCGGGGTAGAGTAATCACGCGAGGGACGTGCCTCCTTCGGTGTAGATGCACTAGTACCAGTCACAATTATGGAATCATCACCCATGATAGATAGCAGCGGAAACAAACACAACACAAAGCAGATACGATAAACACAGCACAGGCACGGGCACAAGAACCCTAAAAAAGAAATTAGGGCACAGAGTAGAACACGGCTGGGCACAACACACACAGGTCACCAGAAAGTCGGCTCTGATACCAAGTCAAACAATATGGTAGAATATTTTCAGATCTATTTCATTCTCCGAAAGGAGGTATTTATAATACAGGTTACAAACCCTAGTAGGGTTTAATTAGGAAATAAGTGGAATCCTAATTACATAATATCTACACAAAGGAAAAATAAATAAAACCCAAATAGAATAGGACTCGCCAACACTTGCAACCCTAATAAACGTTTGAAGAGAGGGAGATAGAGGGAGAGAGGAGGAGGGGACATAGCGGGAGGGGAAGAGAGAGGGCATTGATTATCGGGCTGGGGGCTGGGAAGTAGGAGATAGGTTTTTTTTGCTTTTGATTTTTAGTTTTAAATTTATTTACTATTTTATTTAACTGGACCTTTTACCCCTATATTTGACGACAAGATTAACAGAATGTAACGGTAGGACTAGTGCGCTGATTAATAAAGAGTTGATAGACCATTTGAATGAATAATTTAATTGAGGGATCAAAATACAACTCGAGTATAAGTTTGAAGATCATTTGAGTAAATAACCATTTAGTATATTAGGGTCTCTTTCAATAAAAAAATCATTAAAAAAATAAAAATTAAATAAAAATTAAAGTTTTAAAAAAAGAGACCTGGAAAACTCACAGACCTTCTAGCCCATCATCGTCTCTGTCACTTCCTCCTTAAGTCCCCATTTCCTTTCTTCTGTCTTTCTCATCTCTATAGAAATAGCAGCCTCATTTTATGGACAGAGATTGATTTTCGCTGCTTCCTCCTAGAGCGCGCGCAGATCTTCTTTACAACACAGCACCTGCCCCCTCACTCAGGTATCTTGATTTGGGATAGGTTAGGGTTTTTATACAAGTTCAAGTCCATGGATGTATTGATTTGGGTTTATTTCAATTACTCTCTATCAGACCAGAAAAATCTCTAATATGAGATTCTTCTTTGTCATCTGTTAGTCGACATTGATTTCATTTACACCTTTCTTAAAAAATTTCACTAATAATAAATTTTCTCCTTGTATAAAGAATTGATTTTTTATTGTTCTATGTGGTTGGAATGTATGCAGCTTTACTGTTTTTCTTTTATCTTGAAATTTTGTTTTGTGCCTCTGGTGCCCTTCAGACGCATCTTTACTGTTTTTTCCTTTTCCTTTTATGTTTTTGTTAATAGGTGAGTAAGTTATATGTCTGCAAAATCCGAATTACTCTGATTCATTGATCTTTCAGGAACCTAATTTCATTGCCTCAAGGTCTAAGCGTATGAAATTTAATATTTCTCTGAAGCTAGGATTCTCCTTGTTGTGCATGAAATTTCATGCAACTTACTAAATTCATCGAGGAAGTGGTTTTGGATTGATTCTCAAAGTTCCCACCCATTTCTTGGATTGGTGTCTTGTGCACATTTTGGATGGTGGGTTGTGTGAATCTTCACGTTTTATTGAAGATTTTTTATCCGGGAATTCTTAAATTCGTGAACTCTGAGTAGTTTCTGAAACAGTTCTGGGGTTTCGAGAAAGCCCTTTCATATATAAACTATTAGGGAGCTCTAAATATCTGTCATGTTTGGTAGTGCAAAAGTGGTCTTGATTCTTCAGCAGCTTATTACCATTGTGGGAATTGTCGTATTGAGATTATATAATTGAGTTTGAAGCATCCTTAAGAAATATATTATAGATGGGTAGGCCATTGGTTTTCGAGATCTTGGAAAAACCAGCCACGAGTTGTTTCATAGGAATATGCAGTGCAATTTGGTTCTACATACAGAAGAAAAACATTGGGTATTCACATGTGGGCTTGAGTTATGAAACTGCCATTGCAGGGCACCATTGGAGGATTATAACTTCAGCTTTTTCTCATATAAGCATTCTTCATCTTGTTTTCAATATGAGTGCACTTTGGAGTCTTGGGGTAGTAGAAAAGTTGGGGCCTATAGGTCTCGGGATGGAATATTATCTGCAGTACACACTTGTCTTGGTTGTACTATCCGGAGCGCTAGTCTTGGGGATGTACCATATCTTAATCCAAAAATTCAAGATTGAGTATTTTCGGAGAGTTACCGCTGTTGGGTATTCTTGTGTTGTTTTTGGGTGGATGACGATTCTTTCTGTCAAGCAACCCACATCGAAGTTGCATCTTTTTGGATTTCTTTCACTTCCCATTAGTTTTGCACCATTTGAGTCACTTATTTTTACTTCAATCATCGTTCCTCAAGCAAGTTTTATCGGTCATTTATCTGGAATTGTTGTTGGGTATGCTATTGCATGGGGTTTAATTCATGGTATGAACAACTACTGGGCAGTTTCCATGTTGGGATGGATTGTGCTTGTTTCTGTGTTCAGTTTGAAGCGATCTGGCGCATATGATTTCAGTTTTCTTGAGATTGAATCCGTTACTGATCCCTCATCTGTACGGTTTGTTGGAAATGGTAGAGCATTGCAAATGAGCGCATTACCAGCTACGGGTGTTGAGCTTGTGTAATATATTTGTAAATGCAACCTTGACTTGGGGTCTAGTTATTGCAGGGTTTAGATCCACCAAGCCATAGTCATACTTGAAACTTTGTTGATTTTTCGAAACATTCCAGATTGGTCACCTCTGCCCACTGTGGTGATACAAATCCCACGGTGCTACGGTTTGACCCGTTAGAGTGATCGATTGTTGCTTACTGCATATGTAAGGGTTGATTGTTATTGTTGTGTTATAGGAGCAGTTTTTTTATTGTCATTTATTGGATCTCTTGAGTCTGTTAAATTGAGCAGATAATGTATCATTCTACTACTGTTTTCTCAGAGAAATTGATGGAAGATGAATTGTGTAATGGTGTTGACAATACACATGCACTCGTTTATTGTACGATACAAGCCTTGAGGAAGATAATTCATTTATTCTTTGTTCAGTCATCTATTTTTCTTGTTTTTGTTTTAATCTCAGAACAGGTCTTAGGTGAGATTTCCATATCCAGTGGACATGTATTATTTTTGTATATGTTGATGAAATCATAACTATAACTTCATGCGGATGCTAGCCGTTTCCATTAATTAAAATAATATAATAAAAACAAGAATTGGCTTCAACATTAGCCTCCAAGAAATGGGACAGCTATAGGGGCTACTGCTCAATCCATATTGTATAGTAAAATTGTATCATAAAAATGTACCCCCAAAAAAAAAAAAACATGTGCCATCTTGCAGAATGCCATAATCCAGACAAGTTCATCGTCTTGTTTTTCTGGTACTGTTGCTAACTGTGTTTTTACCACACAACAGACAAGTTCATCGTCTTGTTCATTTCCATTTCCCTTCCTTGTGGTTTAACAGCTACCATCATTAATTTAACTCTATACAAGAAATACATCAAGCAAGCGAAGATTGAATGATGGGAGATGATAACAGTAGCTTCTTGTTCATCATCTCTGTTACCCTCTCTCCAGTCTCTCCCCGGCTTTCTCTTCAAGTCCAGAACTTTCTTCTACTTCCATCAAATTCAAAACCCACAACGTTTCTGCAAACTCTTCACCCAGAAAAGATTTCACAATGCTCTTCTTTCTCCCCAGTCCTCTGTCCAATTCCCCTCGCATCCAAATCCAGACATTCTTCTTTCATATCTAATTTCTGCTGTAAGCTCCTGCTCTTCAATCTCCTATTGCCGTGCAATTCACTCCTGCGTCATCAAATCTTTCAATTATACTGATGGGTTCATTGGCGATCAGCTTGTTTCTTGTTACGCTAGATTGGGTCGTGCAGATGATGCACGCAACATGTTCGATGAAATGCCCAACAAGGACTTGGTCTCCTGGAATTCTTTAATTTCGGGGTTTGCGCGAAGAGGGTATGTAGATAAATGCTTGGATGCATTTTTTAGGATGAAATTTGAAATGGGAATAGAACCCAATGAAGTTACACTTATATCTATAACCTCTGCTTGTGCTAGCAGGGAAGCTGTTGATGAAGGAAAGTACATTCATGGCTTTGCACTGAAATTGGGTGTGCTGTGGGAAGTTAAGCTTGTTAATTCTCTTATTAATTTGTACGGAAAGTCAGGCTATTTGGATGCAGTTTGTCGATTGGTTGAGACAATGCCTGTAGGGAATATAGTATCATGGAATTTAATGATTGCATCTCATGCTCAAAATGGGACTGCAGCAGATGGAGTGGGTTATTTTAATCTCATGAGAAGGGCTGGAATTAATCCTGATGATGGCACTGTGCTGTCCTTGCTTGAAGCTTGTGAGAATCTAGGTTTACTGAAACTAGCAGAGGGTGTCCATGGTTTGATAACGAAATGCGGTCTCTATGCAAATGCCACAGTTGCAACTGGACTGCTAGATTTGTATGCAAAGTTGGGGAGATTAAATTATTCACTGAAGGTTTTCCGGGAGGTAAATAATCCCGACAAAGTAGCTTGGACTGCAATGCTTGCAGGCTATGCTGTGCATGGGAATGGGAGAGAAGCAATGGAGCTCTTTGAAGGCATGGTTAAGGCGGGTGTGGAGCCTGATCACGTCACTTTCACTCATTTGCTAAGTGCTTGTAGCCATTCAGGGCTTGTCAAGGAGGGAAAGAATTACTTCGACATTATGTCTCAAGTTTATGGAATTGAGCCTAGGTTGGATCACTATTCATGCATGGTTGATCTCCTGGGTCGCTCTGGGCTTCTGAATGATGCTTATGAGCTGATTAAACGTATGCCATTGAAGCCAAACTCTGCCGTTTGGGGGGCCCTTTTCGGTGCTTGTAGGGTTTATGGCAACATTGAACTTGGGAAGGAAGTAGCAGAGAGATTATTTTCTTTGGACCCATCAGATTCCAGAAACTATATCATGCTATCAAATATGTACTCTGCAGCTGGTTTGTGGAGAGATGCTTCAAAGGTGAGGGCTTTGATGAAGGAGAAAGGTCTCACCAGAAACCCTGGATGCAGTTTTATCGAACATGGAAATAAAATTCATAGATTTTCCGTGGGTGATCGATCTCATCCGGAGTCAGAGAAGATATACACCAAATTGGAAGAAGTGATAGGAAAGATTCGGGAGGCAGGATTCGTGTCGAAAACGGAGTTTATTCTTCATGATGTTGAACAGGCAGTGAAAGAAGATATGATCAGTAAGCACAGTGAGAAACTAGCCATTGCATTTGGGCTTCTGGTGACTAATGCTGGCATGCCAATAATTATTACTAAGAACCTTAGAATCTGTGGTGACTGTCACAGCACTGCAAAACTCATATCCTTGATCGAGAAGCGAACTATCATAATTCGAGACTCTAAGCGGTTCCACCATTTTGCCGCCGGCATATGCTCTTGTGGAGATTATTGGTGATCCTCTGCGTTATTAGCTTTATGGTGATTCTGCACATGATATTTGTCCAAGTCTCGTGTTTCGGATATTTGTGAGAGAAGCGTTGTATACATAATTCCCCAGTTGTATGCAAGAATGTATGTATAATGTATTGATTGATATGAAGAATGCTCACAGAATATATATTGATTGATCTGAGGTTGTGTGAGCATGGTATACCTCTGTTTGTATACTAATGGATGGCATCATGTGCATATCTCATTTTGTATAGGCTGGTAGAGATGAAGAAGAAGAAGAAGATGATGATGAGATTATATGAATCCCAATTTGTTATGTTAAAAATATTGTTATAAGATAATACGCCCAGTTTATGAGTTCAGGTTCCTCCAACAACAAAGTTCATTGATTTTTTCGTTACCTTTCCCTTTGCTTTTGTTTCAACTGCTAATAAGATTAACTCTACATTGACATACAAGATAAGGAGAGAGACATTGCACCGTTTCTTCTCCCAAGATCAACTATAATGACCCTAACTTCTCTCTCCCTGCCCTTTATTTCCTTCAAGCTTCTTGTTATGTGCTCGCTAGGCAAGGCAAGGCAATCTTCCTCTACTGACATGCTGCCAGTGGAGCACCACAAAGACAATCGTTCCCCAAAAACGCTGAAGCAGCAAACTTGGTTGCTGGAATTGGTCCACACAGATGGTTGTGGCTCACATTCAATCTGTTAAGCCCTGAAACTCCACTGGGCACTTTCCCAAAAACCAAATTCCTGGACAAGTCCAATTGCTTCAACGTCTTCACAATCCTCAAGCTCTCCAGATTGAACTTCAACTTATTTCCAGAAGCCGAAAAACCCACCAAGAAATCAGTCTTGTTAAGCAACCCAATCGGACTGCCCGTAATTTCGTTCTCGGATAAATCTATGAAATCATAGAAATACGTCTCTGCAGGCTTCCAGTCCTCCAATTTCAACTTAATCCCACACTTTGCAAGCTTCAGAGAGTAAATGATTGGCGATGAAGTAACCCATTTGGGAATTTGGTTCAAATGGAAGCTGTTGTAAGACAAATCGAGGGACTCGATGCCCTTCACTTTCAATTGTGGAAATGGGTCGGTGAGATAATTATGAGAAAGATCAAGGTTGAAAATCTTGGTCAAATTCACAAATCTCTGGGGCACAATTCCCGAGAAGCCATTGTATGAGAGATCAAGGGTGTCGAGGGCCTTGAAATTTCCAAGGAAATCTGGGATTTGACCCGTCAGGGCATTGTGACCGAGCTCAAGGTAAGCCAGTTTTGGCGCCAAAGCTGAAATTGAAGCTGGGATTTTCCCGGAAAATTTGTTGCGGGAAAGCCTGAGAATTCGGAGCTCCGAAAATGAGCTGAAGAAATCGGGTATGAGACCCGACAAACCGTTTCGCTCGAGATTGAACAGGTTGAGGCTATTGAGGTTTTTAATGCCGTACGGTATCGACCCGGTTAAGAGGTTGCCGCCCAGGTTGAGCTGCGACAACCGAGTCAACTTGGAGATTGAGCTCGGGATTGGACCGGTGAACAGGTTGTAATAAAAACTGAGTGAAAAGAGCTGGGTCAAGTTGCCGATCTTATCGGGTATCCGACCCGAGAGCCTGGTGTGTTCGATGTAGACGAATAGGAGGTTGGGCAGCCCGAATAGGAGATCCGGGAATGGACCCGAGAGGTTGAGGTTTTGGAGATATATGCCGTCTAAGAACTTGAGTTTTGAGAGGGAGGGTGAGATTTTACCCGATAAGAAGGTGTTGGGTTGGTCGGGTTGACCCCCGAGACGGAGGCTTGTGACCCGGTTGTTGTTTAAGCAGTTTATGCCCGCCCACGCGCAGCAGTCCGTACCCGGTTTCCATGAGCTGAGCTTGTTGGATGGGTCAGCTGTGATGCCCGATTTGAAGGCAAGTAGACCCGCTTCGTCGTCCACGTGGCAGGCTGCTGAGATGGGCTTGAGGCACCGGAGGGTGAGGATAGCAAGCAAGAGGAAGGAGAGCTTCTTGATGTTCATGTTTTTGGGTTTCTGAGAAAGAAGTTCCAAATTTGGCAAAATGGGTTTGGAAAAACTGGGAGTTGAGTAATAGGCAAATGGGCATTTTTATAGGGCATGTGAGATATCTTTGAGTTTGACTTGCTTAAATTTGACCCAAACTTAAAGCAAAAAAGCAGTGAAAGAAGCACTTTCCCAAAAGTTGAAACTTATCTACAATCGAGTAAAGTAAGAGCATGGGAGTCAGAGAAGGTTGAGACAAAATGGCCGTCTGAATGAACGTGGTCAAGCTTGTCGACTCAACTTTGGATCCAGATCCATATGTAGCTTGTACTACTTTTCTACAACACCCAACTAATGAATGAGGATTACGACCAAATAACTAATGGATGAGGAAAATCTACTAAGAGACATTGGCTTTGAAGAACTTGGTATGAAATGGGTCTATTTCGACAGAGTGAGTCTAAATTTAAAATTCTGGATGACATTGTAAGTGTTTTGGCTTCCTATTAATAAAACTTACCGATTTCAAACAAAAAAAATCGTCTAAATCAGTTATGCGCGCAATTGACTTAACACTATTATTAATAGAAATTATCAGAAAATTAATTGTTAGTATGTATGTGAACCACCAATTTTATGTACGTGACATGTAGTTGCATAGGCACTAAAATTTCTCAAAACTTGTTATAGGCCTCGATTCACTTGTGTGGTATTCTTGGCCAACTTGTTCATAGCCTCCTCAAGCAACTCGGGTGCAGCTCATATTTAAGAAGACATGGCATGTCATGTTTGGTGTGCTGGACATAAATTAATGCATGGTTGACATTTAGTTTTTAACATTTTGGACTGGGATAAAATTTTGAAATCTTTTTTTTTATTTTATTTGAAATTTTGGAATTACATTCATAATTCAAGTAAAAAAGCCACTAGCCACAAAGGGCAAAACAAACTAGCTACGAAGGGTCATTACAATAACGGAGTGATCTAATATCAAAATAAAGACAATATGAGCTCCTTCACTAACGATCACGCAGAATCGAAGAAACTCTGACATAAGCATTCCAACTAAGAGTTCAGACTAAGAACAACCAAATATAGATAAAGATTGAAAAAACCAAGTCATAACAATACAAATAAAACTCTCACAAAGAAAGGTAAAAACTCTTACAAAGGGAGAGGTGAAAACTATATAGAAAATTTAAAGAGTTTTTTAGACTTATTCCAAATATGAAGGTGGTGGAGATCTGACGCCGAAACGAAATCATTACAAAACGAAAACAAATAGGAGAAACCTTCTGTCTTTGAAAATGGGGGGAAATGGAAGAAGGTAAAAAGGGAGAAAGAGAGAGAGGAGGAAGAACAATGGCTTCCTCCCCCCTCAAAGTGAAAATGTTTGTAGAGTGTTTTCTTGGAGAAAGGGGGCTAGGATTTTCATCTTTTATGTTTTGATGAAATTTAGATATCTTGTTAGTTGAGTTTCAATAATTTCCACGTGAAGTTAGTATAAAAAGAAATTATAGAAGAAAGAGACTTGTAGTTTAAATTGTTAAAAATATTTGCCATGCACATTAAATCCTAAGTTCAATTCCCACTTTTCAGTATTGCTTGTATAAAAAATATATATATATGATAACAAGTCAAACTCAGTAATAACACCCTACCGACATTTTGATAGGCAACGTGATTTCCCTCCACTATCACCATCATTTCGATCACCAGTCACCAAAACTGTCGCCCTAGTTGTGGCTGCTGCTTCCATCCATCAACGTCGAACTATATATTATTGCCACCTCCACTACTGTCCTTGTCATATGTTTATATTTTTTAAGTGATATCAATCCAATCCAATACAGCAATCAAATACAAATTAGGAATTTGACCCAAATGACTGATGTGTTGAATTTGCCTTCACGCACAAGAGGACGAAAGGGATGAGAGAGAATGTATCAAATATCCTTGCGTTATTTTGTCCCACATCGAACTAGAGAGCAAAACAGCGAAGCAGAATGGCTTATAAAATGCAAAGCACGCAGATGTTCAATTCATACCTTTCTCGGCCTTTTGGCTAAGATCAAGTGTAGTATCTGTTCTTATCAGTTTAATATCTGATACGTGGGCCAATGGCCCACACGATATTAAATTAATTTCTTTAGGGGAAGGGTCCATCACAGTAGCTTGCTACTGGGGCTCTCGTGTGTCGTCCAAGCGTTGCACTACAGCTTGGGCCTGGCGCACCCCAACAAAGCTAGTTGAAATTTTTTCATGACTTATTTTATTTTGATTTTCAGTTACCGTGTTGGCCCAAAATATCATCCTTTTTAATTTTGTAGTCGCGAAAATGTCGGGGGTCTCCTCATAGAAGATACTGGGGTTTTCTATTTAGCCTTTATTTTTTCTCTGCACCTAACAAAACATACATTTTGATCTCTACACCCAACTTTTTATGTAACTTTTTTTTTGGTTACATTGGGAGGAAAGAAACCCCTTGGGGTTTCGAACCTGGGTGTCAAGCAGGGGGGAGGGGGGAGGCCACCACTGTGGTACCTGCTCTCGACAACTTTTTATGTAACTTTGAAGAGTAAGTAAACTAACTAACCTAAAACATTTTAAAATATTAACCTAAAACATTTTAAAATATTCCTAATTAGAATACTAAAAGTAAAATACGGAATAAAAAGATGTTAAAAAATACAAATGAAAATTTTGGTCACTATATAATTTGTAATAAATACCCTTCAAGCTGTAGATCTTATATATTTCAAACAAGAAAATACGTTGGTATTTTCTTGAGTCAGAAGATAGGCGAATCGACCATTCTGTTAGACAATATGCTCCCTTTAGAATTTGTCATGCAATCAAGTGCGCAACTTTCAAACGACCATTGAAACCAGGGAACTTGCTTTGCAATACAAGCACAATTAGTAAAACCAATATGCGTTTGAAACCAGGGAACTTGCTTTGCAATACAAGCACAATTAGTAAAACCAATATGCGTGTAATTGTCCCACATCGCCCAAGTAAAGGCTGGAGGGTTGAGGTGGGCATGTATAAATACAAAAGGATGAGCATGTTTAAACATACTTACCTGGACAGGGTCCATGGGCGATCAAGAAGGCTCATGTCCTAGGTTGGTGACCTCCATTGCACTAAGGAGGGGTGCCTGCCTATGGTCTCCTCACGTAGGAGAGCCAATGTCATAATTTGTTGCTGTGGGGGCTTGCGTTCGCGCAGCCCCTGTCCAAATTTTAGTGCATTGCCAATCTTATAGCCAATTGTTATTTTTATTCTCAAGGGCAACAATTCTTCCTAGCCAATTGTAATTTGTGAATTTTTTGCATACAATTGTTTTGGCTTGATTGACTTAAACTGTGTTGGCTGAAACGTCGATTTTATTTTAATTTTTTTTGTCTAAAGGTTAATTTTATATTATTTTGCAAAAGGTAAACAGCCCGTGTAGTTATTTTTCTTCTTTGTGCTATTATTTTGCAAATAGATGTTCTCTGTAGTTTAAAGGTTATTTCAAAATTTATTAGATACAGGGTTGATCGTGATTATGGTTTGTTTTGGTGTTTAAAGTTGTTATTTAAGTTCTGGGTAAGAGCATTTGGTGTGCGCTAGTGATCTTTTGTTGTTTGGAATTTACAGAGGACAGTCATGGGCAGTGGCGGAGCCAGGAAACAACATTGAAAATGAAATCATAATACTTTCATTCATAATTCATAACGGAAACAACGTTACTGATGGGAATACAATATGAAGCTCGAAACTAATTTTTTATTATAACTACTTATTTCCAGGGTGCAATTGACTTGCTGACGACTGTCTATAAGAAGGAATTCAAAAATCTCGGGGGTTATATGGTTGATATGCTCCGGGTATAACATGATTAGCCTTGTTTTAGTTACATTTCTTCACCCTGGAAAAAAAAAATGTAGATAAGATCATGACCATGCCACTTCTTTTATGCTCAAAAGCAGGTCAATGACAAGAAATCAGGATACATCAAACTATCCAGGGTTGAGAAATTTATTCTTCTTGTTGGTGCTTATGAAGATAAAAT
Source organism: Prunus avium (assembly GCF_002207925.1). The sequence goes on along the minus strand of NW_018921717.1, from coordinate 465,960 downwards.
TTTCAAGAAAAGATCAGAACTACGTGAGTGTAAACTCAGACGTCTTTGCCTTAACAAAGATTCTGTAAGTGCTTGTTGCTCAAGTATCATTCATCACTGACAAACAATATTGTTATAAGATAATACTCCCAGTCTATGAGTTCAGGTTCCTCCAACAACAAAGTTCATTGATTTTTTCATTACCTTTCCCTTTGCCTTTGTTTCAACTGCTAATAAGATTAACTCTAAATTGACATACAAGATAAGGAGAGAGACATTGCTCCGTTTCTTCTCCCAAGATCAACTATAATGACCCTAACTTCTCTCTTCCTGCCCTTTATTTCCTTCAAGCTTCTTGTTATGTGCTCTCTAGGCAAGGTTTTATTTCCTTCAAGCTTCTTGTTATGTGGCAAGGCAATCTTCCTCTACTTACACGCTGCCAGTGGAGCACCACAAAGACAATCGTTCCCCAAAAACGCTGAAGCAGCAAACTTGGTGGCTGGAATTGGTCCACACAGATGGTTGTGGCTCACATTCAATCTGTCAAGCCCTGAAACTCCACTGGGCACTTTCCCAAAAACCAAATTCCTGGACAAGTCCAATTGCTTCAACGTCTTCACAATCCTCAAGCTCTCCAGATTGAACTTCAACTTATTTCCAGAAGCCGAAAAACCCACCAAGAAATCAGTCTTGTTAAGCAACCCAATCGGACTGCCCGTAATTTCGTTCTCGGATAAATCTATGAAATCATAGAAATACGTCTCTGCAGGCTTCCAGTCCTCCAATTTCAACTTAATCCCACACTTTGCAAGCTTCAGAGAGTAAATGATTGGCGATGAAGTAACCCATTTGGGAATTTGGTTCAAATGGAAGCTGTTGTAAGACAAATCGAGGGACTCGATGCCCTTCACGTACAATTGTGGAAATGGGTCGGTGAGATAATTATGAGAAAGATCAAGGTTGAAAATCTTGGTCAAATTCACAAATCTCTGGGGCACAATTCCCGAGAAGCCATTGTATGAGAGATCAAGGGTGTCAAGGGCCTTGAAATTTCCAAGGAAATCTGGGATTTGACCCGTCAGGGCATTGTGACCGAGCTCAAGGTAAGCCAGTTTTGGCGCCAAAGCTGAAATTGAAGCTGGGATTTTCCCGGAAAATTTGTTGCGGGAAGAGGTTCTTGAGGTTTTTAATGCCGTACGGTATCGAACCGGTTAAGAGGTTGCCGCCCAGGTTGAGCTGCGTCAACCGAGTCAACTTGGAGATTGAGCTCGGTATTGGACCAGTGAACTGGTTGTAATAAAAACTGAGTGCACCGAGCTGGGTCAAGTTGCCGATCTTATCGGGTATCCGACCCGAGAGCCTGTTGTGTTCGATGTAGACGTACTGGAGGTTGGGCAGCCCAAATAGGAGATCCGGGAATGGACCCGAGAGGTTGAGGTTTTGGAGATATATGCCGCCTAAGAACTTGAGTTTTGAGAGAGAGGGTGAGATTTTACCCGCTAAGAAGGTGTTGGGTTGGTCGGGTTGACCCCCGAGAGAGAGGCTTGTGACCCGGTTGTTTAAGCAGTTTATGCCCGCCCATGTGCAGCAGTCCGTACCCGGTTTCCATGAGCTGAGCTTGTTGGATGGGTCAGCTGTGATGCCCGATTTGAAGGCAAGTAGACCTGCTTCGTCGTCCACGTGGCAGGCTGCTGAGATGGGCTTGAGGCACCGGAGGGTGAGGATAACAAGCAAGAGGAAGGAGAGCTTCTTGATGTTCATGTTTTTGGGTTTCTGAGAAAGAAGTTCCAAATTTGGCAAAATGGGTTTGGAGAAACTGGGAGTCAGTAAAGTAAAAGGCAATGGGCATTTTTATAGGACATGTGAGATATCTTTGAGTTTGACTTGCTTAAATTTGACCAAACTTGAAGCCAAAAAGCAGTGAAAGAAGCACTTTCCCAAAAGTTGAAACTTATCTACAATTGAGTAAAGTAAGAGCATGGGAGTTGGAGAAGGTTGAGACAAAATGGCCGTCTGAATGAACGTGGTCAAGCTTGTCGGCTGAACTTTGGATCCAGATCCATGTGTAGCTTGTACTACTTTTCTACAACACCCAACTAATGAATGAGGATTACGACCAAATAACTAATGGATGAGGAAAATCTACTAAGAGACATTGGCTTTGAAGAACTTGGTATGAAATGGGTCTATTTCGACAGAGTGAGTCTAAATTTAAAATTCTGGATGACATTGTAAGTGTTTTGGCTTCCTATTAATAAAACTTACCGATTTCGAACAAAAAAAATCGTCTAATTTTATGTACGTGACTTGTAGTGGCATAGGTACTATAATTTCTCAAAACTTGTTGTAGGCCTCGATTCACTTGTGTGGTATTCTTAGCCAACTTGTTCACAGCCTCAAGCAACTCGGGTGCAGCTCATATTAATGGCATGTCATGTTTGGTGTGCTGGACATAAATTAATGCATGGTTCACATTTAGTTTTTAACATTTTGGAGTGGGATGAAATTTAGAAATCTGTCTTCTTCTTTTTTTTTTTTTTTTTTTTTTATTTATTTTAATATTGGGATTGCATTTATAATTCAATCAAAACAACCACTAGCCACAAAGGCCCAATACAAATTAGCCACAAATGATCATTACAATAACGGAGCGATCTAACATTAAAATGAAGACAATACGGGGCTCCTCCACTAACGATTACGCAGAATTGAAGAAACTCTGGTATAAGCATTCCAACTAAGAGTGCAAACTCAAAACAACCAAAAATAGATAAAACTTGAAAAAACCAAGCCATGACAATACAAATAAAACTCTCATAAAAGAGATGTGGAAAACTCTCACAAAGAAAGGTGAAAAACTCTCACAAAATGAGAGGTGAAAACTACACACAAAAAACTCAAAGAGTCTCTTTAACTTATTTCAAACATGAAGAAATTGCAAAAAGAATGGTAGTGCAGATCTGATGCTGAGCCGAAATCATTACAAAAGGAAGACAAATAGGAGAAACCTTATGTCTCTGAAAATGGGGGGAAATGGGAGAAGGTAGAAAGGGAGAAAGGGAGAAAGAACAATGGCTTCCTCCCCCTTCAAAGTGAAAATGTTTGTAGAGTGTTTTCTTGGAGGGAGAGGGCTAGGGTTTTCATCTTTTATGTCTCGATGAAATTTAGATATCTCGTCAATTGAGTTTCAATAATTTCCATGTGAAGTTAGGATTAAAAAAAATTATAGAGGAAAGACACTTGTAGTTTAAATTGTTAAAAATATTTACTATGCACATTAAATACTAAATTCGATTTTCACTTTTCAGTATCGCTTGTATAAAAAAAAAAAAATACTATATCCAGTCAAACTCAGTAATAACACCGTACCGACATTTTAATAGGCAACGTGATTTCCCACCACCATCACCATCATTTCTATCACCAATAACTAAAACTGTCGCTCCAGTTGTGGCTGCTGCTTCCATCCATCAACGTCGAAGTATATATTATTGCCACCTCCATTATTGTCCGTGTCATATGTTTATATTTTTTAAGTGATATCAATTTTATTTTATTTTTTGTCAAACTTCTTCTCCGGACCATCCAATACAGCAATCAAATACAAATTAGTAATTTGACCCAAATGACTGATGTGTTGAATTTGTCTTAACGCACAAGAGGACGAAAGGGATGAGAGAGAATGTATCAAATATCCTTGCGTTATTTTGTCCCACATCGAACTAGAGAGCAAAACAGCGAAGCAGAATGGCTTATAAAATGCGAAACACGCAGTTATTCCAATCATACCTTTCTCGGCCTTTTGGCTAAGATCAAGTGTAGTATCTGTTCTTATCAGTTTAATATCTGATACGTGGTCCAATGGCCCACATGATATTAAATTAATTTTTTTAAGAGGGAGGGTCCACTACAGTAGCTTGCTACTGGGGCTCTCGTGTGTCGCCCAAGCGTTGCACTACAGCATGGGCCTGGCGCACCCCAACAAAGCTAGATGAATATATTTCCTGACTTATTTTATTTGGATTTCCTGTTCCTGTGGTGGCCCAAAGTCATGGCCTTTTTTATTTTGTACTCGTAAACATGTCGGGGGTCTCCTCATGGACCATTGAAGATACTGGGGGTATCTATTTATTTTATCTCTGCACCTAACAAAACATACATTTTAAAATATGATCTTCTTTAAACCAAACTAAATTAAGACATTTTAAAATATTTCTAATTAGAATACTAAAAAGGATAGTTAGTAAAATAAAATATTAAACAGAAAAAGTATAAATAAAAAGATATTGAAAAATACAAATGAAAAGTTCGGCCACTATATAATTTGTTAAAAATACCCTTCAAGGTGTAAATCTTATATATTTCAAACAAGAAAATACATTTGAATCAGAAGATAAGCGAATCGACTACTCTGTTAGACAATATGCTCCATTTAGAATTTGTCATGCAATCAAGTGCAACTTTCAAACGACCATTGAAACCAGGGAACTTGCTTTGCAATACAAGCACAATAAGTAAAACCAATATGCATGTACTTGTCCCACATCGCCCAAGTAAAGGCTGAAGGGTTGAGGTGCGCACGTATAAATACAAAAGGATGAGCATGTTTAAACATACTTACCTGGACAGGGTCCATGGGCGATCAAGAAGGCCCATGTCCTAGGTTGGTGACCTCCATTGCACTTAGGAAGGGTGCCTGCCTATGGTCTCCTCAAGTGGAGAGCCAATGTCATAATTTGTTGCTGTGGGGGCTTGCGTTCGCGCAGCCCCTGTCCAAATTTTAGTGCAATGCCAATCTTATAGCCAATTGTAATTTGTGAATTTTTGCATACAATTGTTTTGGCTTGATTGAATTAAACTGTGGGCTGAAACGTCGATTTTATTTTATCTTTTTTTGTCTAAAGGTTAATTTTATATTATTTTGCAAAAGGTAAACAGCCCGTGTAGTTATTTTTCTTCTTTGTGCTATTATTTTGCAAATAGATGTTCTCTGTAGTTTAAAGGTTATTTGAAAATTTATTAGATACAGGGTTGATAGTGATTATGGTTTGTTTTGGTGTTTAAAGTTGTTATTTAAGTTCTGGGTAAGAGCATTTGGTGTGCGCTTGTGATCTTTTGTTGTTTGGAATTTAGAAAGGACAGTCATGAGAGTTTCACCTTGGCCGAAAGCTTTTCCGAGCTTCAAATTTCTCTGGGTTTGTTATTTTAGTAATTGGTCTCTGTAGTTCTTTAAAGATTAGTTCAAATTTCTTAGATACTAGTGTGATACTGGCAAACGGTCGTGCTAACGGGTTTCCGATCGTGTTCGTGTCAATCCGTTAACTTAACGGGTTAACACAACACGACCCGTTAAGTTAACGGGTGGCAAATACTAGACTCAAACACGACCCGTTACAATTCGCGAATATCCAACATGAGCCGTTAAGAATAAACTAGAAAAAAAAAAAACCAACAACTATCACCGAGCTTAGCCATCAACCCCTTATCTCTGTCCTCTCCCCAAATATCCATATCATAAACACCATAACCACCCCTCAAAAACCCAACCCACATTGACGGACAGTGAAGACACTGGTTCTCCACATTTACATCTAAAGAAAAGAAATTTGAATTCTAAAAAGAGAGAGAAGGAAATGTACTTGTGAGAAAGAAGCATAGAGAGAAGAGAGAAGGAAATAAATATAAACAAAGAAGATGAAAACTTGGGAAACAGCAAGAAGAAGAAAAAAAAATAGAGAGGAAGAAGAAAACTGTGCTAGGGAAAGAAGAAGAAAACAAGAAGAGAGAGAGAGAGGAATAAAAAAAAAAGTGAAGATAGAGAGATTCGGTGAGAGAGAAGAAGAATAATTAAAAACAAAGTGAAGTTATGTGGGTGTTTTGTTTTGTTTTTAATATGAATTGTGATATAAAATTACAAAACTACCCTCCTTAATGGGTGGATAACGAATATTCGCGAATGGACCCGACACGACCCGTTAACTTAACGGGTGGCTAACGGGTTTACCTGTTTTCAACCAAATTCATTAAGCTTAACCCAAATACTGATAATTTCCTACGAATTCGTGTCATGTCAACGACCCGTGTGCAACATTGACAGGTCTATGTGAGATAGTGATTTTGGTTTATTTTGTTATGAATAAATGCACTTTCCTAATAAATATTAGTATTTTATATTTATTTTGAATCAGTGCAAATTCTTCATAAATATTAATATTTAATATTTAATTACGGAATTATTGTACATGCTTTATTTAATAATTTTATTATTTTATCAAGGCATATATGATATTATAGTTGGCATATATTATGACACCGTGATTTTATCATGCCCACTAATGATATTTTATCACTAATGATCAGGAGAATACCAAAGGACTTGGGGATCAACCTGCAAATCCTCGGTCAATCTGATGAATAATTCTCCGGTCAACCTGATCCACGATCAGTCGGTCAGCCCGACGCATGATTCTTTAACCAAGGCTGACAACCTCCCTCAGAGCCCTATGGTCGAAGCAGGAAATCGACCTCACGGCCCATGGCCGATGTCGAGATTTTACACATGACGGGGCCATAACCTCCCATCACGGCAATCTTGGCGCCGCTGCCACCTATGGCCCGGTTGTGGAGCAAATACGACCATTCCCTCATTTGCCACCTTGCTTGACATTCCCAACTCTCGCGTACACCTCCAATGAAATACTAGCCCACGTGCAATTGGGCTCCACACAATTTTCTCATCATAATCCACATAGTTAAGGATACCACCGTCTTATAGTCGACTACTGGACACAAAGAGTAGACAACCAAAACAACTTGCTTGGACAACTCCTCATGCAGATTGACTTGGTCCGAGACCTTGACCTTGGATCCAATGGTGATGAGAGAAGGATCGACGAAGCACCGGTAGACAGTTCGAGAGGCCTCAAGCAGGTCGAGCAGGAACTAGCAGGTAAGGAAGAAGACAAGAACATGCTACTCAACACGCAAGCATGTCACAAGCATCCGCAAGAGATGAGTCCATCCGAGACTACATCAAGAGATTTAAAGCAGAAAAGGCACACATTATGGGATGCAATGACCGAATCATGTCCTTTGCCTTCAAGAAAGGGTTGCCAGTTGAGGACGACTTATACCGCGAGCTGACTATCGCTCCAAGCCAGACTATGGCTGAGGTTTTCACAAAAGTGGAATGCTACATGCCCTGGGATGACGATACATAAAATTATACAAAAAATCTAAAGAGTTTCTTTGACTTATTCCAAACATGAAGAAACTGCAAAAAGGATGGTGGTGGAGAGCTGACGTAGAGACGAAATCATTACAAAACGAAGACAAATAGGAGAAACTTTATGTCTCTGAAAATACGGGAAAATGGGAGAAGGTAGAAAGGGAGAAAGGGAGTGGGGAGGAAGAACAATGGCTTCCTCCCCTCTCAAAGTGAAAACGTTTGTAGAGTGTTTTCTTGGAGAGAGAGGGCAAGGGTTTTCATCTTTTATGTCTTGATGAAATTTAAATATCCCGTCTGCCGAGTTTCAATAATTTCCATGTGAAGTTAGGATAAAAGGAAATTATAGAAGCCAGAGACTTGTAGTTTAAGTTGTTAAAAATATTTACTATGCACGTGAAATCCTAAGTTTGATTTCCACTTTCCAGTATCGCATGTATAAAATATATATATATTATAACCAGTCAAACTCAATAATAACAACCTATCGACATTTTAATAGGCAACGTGATTTCCCTCCACCATCACCAGCATTTCTATCACCAGTCACTAAAACTGTCGCTCTAGTTGTGGCTGCTGCTTCCATCCATCAACGTGGAAGTATATATTCTTGCCACCTCCACTATTGTCCTTGTCATATGTTTATATTTTTTTTCAAGTGATATCAATTTTATTTTATTTTTTGTCAAACTTCGTCTCCGGACCATCCAATACAGTAATCAAATACAAATTAGGAATTTGACCCAAATAAATGATGCGTTGAATTTGCTTTCACGCGCAAGAGGACGAAAGGGATGAGAGAATGTATCAATTATCCTTGCGTTATTTTGTCCCACATCGAGCTAGAGAGCGAAACAGCGAATCTGAATCTTATAAAATGCGAAGCATGCAGATATTCAACTCATACCTTTCTCGGCCTTTTGGCTAAGATCAAGTGTAGTATCTGTTCTTATCAGTTTAATATCTGATACGTGGGCCAATGGCCCACATGATATTAAATTAATTTTTTTAGGGGGAGGGTCCACCACAGTAGCTTGCTACTGGGGCTCTCGTGTGTCGCCCAAGCGTTGCACTACAGCATGGGCCTGGCGCACCCCAACAAAGCTAGTTGAATTTTTTTCCCAACATATTTTATTTTGATTTTCTGTTCCCGTGGTGGCCCAAAATAATGGCCTTTTTTATTTTGTCCTCGTAAACACAAAGACCAAATTGATGCTTTAACTAAACTTGTTGGTGCCATTGATATTGGCTTGTAATTTGGCTTCCTATTGAATTTTAGGTTTAAAAGAGATGCATCTTAGTTTCAGTAGGGCTCTGTTAGGTTTCTAACGAGTCTTAAGCTTAGACATGGCTTAAGGGGATGATGATATTAGTTCATGCTTATTTATAGGGTCTGAATTAGCTAAACTTAATCAATGTGTTTCAAGCCTCATTCTTATAACTGATGTTAAAGCAACATTGGATTACTTCTGGCTTCTAGGTAGCACCATTCTTATAACTGATGGTAAAGCGGGTATCAATGTCAAATTGTGCCCAAGAGGCATGTATTATTTGACTGACAAAAGAGGCATGGGAACTTGAAGTTTGACTGTTTTGTCCAAATACAAGAAAGCTGAAGCATGTCTTGTTACTCTGTGCAACTGGCTTTACATTGTTCATTTCAGTGATGCTTCTGTGACTGCATTGAATTTAACAGTTGCCAAATATTACTCATGCCTAGAGATTGGATTGCATTTTTTTGCTCTTGTATACTGGTTTTGAGTGAAATTATTTTGAAATGAAGAGATTGTGGTTATTTTGCAGGAAGACACGTGGTATGGGAGCTGCTCGTAAGCTGAAGGACCACCGCAGAAGGCAAAGGTGGGCGGACAAGTCATACAAGAAGTCTCACCTACAAGAAGTCTCACCTTGGGAATGAATGGAAAAATCCATTTGCTGGCTCATCTCATGCCAAGGGCATCGTTCTAGAAAAGATGTGAGATTATTGATACTCTTCCTCGCTTGCTCTAAAACATGGGATATTATAACTAATGCCACTTTTAGGTTTAAACTGAATTGTCACAAATTGTGGACTGTTAATGCAGTGGAATTGAAGCTAAGCAGCCGAACTCTGCCATTAGAAAATGTGCTCGTGTTCAGCTAATCAAAAATGGGAAGAAGATTGCAGCTTTTGTGCCCAACGATGGTTGCTTAAACTACATTGAGGAAAATGTAAGTTTCATCTTTCAGCATGTTAGATTTCAAGGAAACCTTGGTGAATTTGACCAAAAAAAAGGAAGGAAACCTTAGTGAAGAGTTTTAAATCTTTTATAAAGTCAAGGAATCCTCTGTTCGTGTTTGCTTTCATCTACTATATTTTCTCAAGTTAATGATATATTTGTTGCGTTTGGTGCAGGATGAGGTGTTGATTGCTGGATTTGGTCGGAAGGGGCATGCCGTGGGAGATATTCCTGGAGTCAGATTCAAGGTTGTGAAGGTATCTAGTGTGCCTTTGGCCCCGTTTGGGATTGTTTTTTTTTTTTGGCAAAAAACCTGCTTAACTTTAAAGTGAATCAGTTTAAGGTGTTTGGTAAAAATAAAATATCCTGCTTATTTTAAAAGCAATGGTCTTTTGACAGTAGTTTTTAAAAGCAACTTCGGGGTTGCTTTTTAAAGCTGCTTTCAATTGAAGCAGCGCACTCCCTTTAATGAAATTTTCGCAATTCCGCAAATACCCTTATTAGGTTAGATAATTATCCTCACGTATTTCTCTCAAATCTGCAGACACCAAAGTTCATCTTCACGTAGCCTCCCAAGGCTCAATCTCTCTCAATCTCTTTCACAAGGTAGATTATCAATCTCTTCAAAGTTATTGATTATAATTTTCTGGGATATATTTATTCTTCAATCTCTTGAAATTTTTATATACGTGCTGCTTTTGTTTTTTGTTTTTTCTATACTGGTTGTGCTTATTATGTATATCTGATTCTTGTGTTGGAAATTTTTCCACACGAAAACTTCCTGGCCAAATCAAATCTATGGTTTCTTCAAGCATGAACGATGTTCATGCCATCCTAAAATTTGTGCTGGGGTCATGTCTATTTTAGTCATTATAAATAATTACAGCACTTTTATGGTAAAATTTACCAACACATTTTCTTATTAACCAAAAAAAGACAGTATGAACAGCATGCAGCTTAGCTCAAGGCTCAATGAAAAAGTCCCATAAATTACATTTACATGGGTGGGTTTACTATTTACAAGGGTCTCGCCCACATATTACGAAGTTGAAATTCAAGGAACTTTTACTAATCACCGATCTTATATTATTTGACAAACATGTTTAGTTGACTGCAATATCTTACATATATTTATTAACATTTTTAAAGTATGGGCTCTTTTGGAAATTTATTTTTACCTAATATAAACAAGCACAAGCTCTATTTCACATCTTTATTTATTGTAACCATATCACGCGAACTGATCTTTTATTATTGCTTGTGTTCATAACTTTTGTGTTTCCGAGACAAACTTATACTTCTTTTTTGGATGAACTATAACATAAACTGTCACGCCCCGAATTTTCAACAACAATTAATGCGCCGCCACGCGCCGCCACCGCCGGTGGTGGTTCGGGTACTATTCCGGCGACGGACCACCCTAAAATCGCCGGTCAAGACCTATGCCAAAATGTTCGTAATACTGAGTAGAACAACTTTAATTCTTACCTCGAGGTCCAATTCGAAGCGTAAGTGACTCAAACCGCCGGTTGAAGTTGCTGATTTCACTATTGACGAACCAACTTCGCGGCGTCGCCCTACCTTCACCACACCTCCGATGGCTCCGATTCTTCTTGGGTTATGTTCACAAGATATCAGGCTTTCTATCTGGGTTGGTGGTGTCGATCACCTCCACCGTACGCCGCCGCAGACGCCGCCGGAAATCGCCTCTCCGACGAGCTCTCAAACTTCCGGATTCAATTGCAATTTCTGAATCCTCAACAGTGTCCATCTGACATTTATAGGCAAAGTCTCTGTTTGCAATTTAGTCCCTGAAACTTCAAACGAGTGTAACTTCTTTGTTTCAACTCGGATTCACGAACCGTTTGCGCCTACGCGTTCGTGAGATCAATCTTGATTTTCCAATTCAAAAATCATAATTTTCTCACTTCAATTTCTTGTACTTCCTTTGTAAAATCATAAAGGTATTTTGTCCCAAATTGAGATTAAGTCACTTAATTCCAATATTTCCACACCAAACCAAAATCATACAACATCCAAAATAGTCACACGACTTAATAATATTTTCCACAAAAATAATAAAACCAAATATTATTTTTGAGGGTATTACATAAACTTTGTACTTTCACTCTGTCGTTAAATATTATCAACATATTACTAATTAAGCTTAAGCTTATTATTGTACAGTTTTTTACTTTATTTAAACATTTAAGAAAAGGTTAACAGAAACAGTTATACTATTCGTTTAGGCTTAGGCCACCACCTTAAGGAAAGGCTTGCTCTGTGGAATGTTCACTTAGCATATAATTTGACAGAACTTTTCATATTTTTTTTAATAAAAAAAAAGTCTGAAATAATCACAGTGACATGTCACATGTCAAGGAAATTAAATTAAGATCCTGGATCACAAAGTTAAAGTGGCATTTACCAAACTAAATATTGTTCCCATTATTTCAACGGAAATAATGGTAATTAATTTTGTATCTCGACAGAACAAACACCAGTGTAATTGTAATTAGTAAATTATTTCGTACAACAAAAACATAGTTGTTATTCCATGCAACAAAAACAAAGGCTATGTTAACACCTGAAACCCATACAACAACAAAGTTGTTACAAGTCTGATTATGCCATCTCTTGAAAACTCACACTAGTTGCAATTCCATATTCCATATACACTATCTCATTGCTTGTTTTTAATTGAATTCTTTGTCTTTCGTCAACTAATCATAGACCTTACCACAAGCTTCAATAATCTTTCGCAGTCCAACAAATCACCCCTCCTTCACTATTTGTCAAATATATTTAGTTCACTCCAATATCTTACATAAATCGACAAATTGAAGTAAATAAACATATGTTTCACGTCTTATTATAATGTATTTTTCCCTTACATAAACAAGCACAAGTTCTATTTCACTCCGACATACCTATTACAACAAATCTTTTATTTATTGTACCATACCATGCAAACCGATCCTTTATTATTTCAGGGGAAAAAATTATGACTTGTGTTCATATTTTTTGTGTTTCCGAGACTAGAACCTAAACATGGTACTTGGTAAGGGTTTCCACTTGTATATATATTTTTTTTAACATGATCAATTTATTACTAATTAAGCTTCTTTTTTTCTTTTTGTGAAAACAACCTTCAAGTTTCAACCACTGTGGTATGGAATGGAAGTGACAAGAGCTAGACGAAAATACTTCTCAAGTCAAGAATCAAATAGCCTAATAAGGGCTTGCTCTGTGGATTGTTCACTTACCATTTAATTTGACAAAAAATTTCATATAAAAAAAACCTGAAATAATCACAATGACATATCACACGTGCAAGGAAAATGGAAGGAAATTAAATTAAGATCACAAAGTTAAAGTGACATTGACCAAACTAAACCTCCACACATGTTTGTTCCCATTATTTCTTCAGGACTCGAAACCCTAATTATCATCGAGTATCCAACTAGCAAATCCAATTCACAATTCAATTGGATGTATCATCGAGTTTTCCATTTATACATTGTCCTTCATATTTGGTGTCCAAAAAGGGGATCAACGAAAGTGAAAGTCAATAGAAAGTTTCTTTGAATGAATAGGCAAAAGGATTTGTGCCTCTTCCACTTATCGAGAGATTTTGATGAAAAACAGTTTCTATTATACAAATTTGGATCTATGTTTAATTTTGACTCATTTAATTCTCATTTTGCCCACAATGAGAATGACTAACTCTCATTTAATTTTGACTCGCTTAATTCTCATTTTTCCATGACTAACTCTCATTTCACCCCGCATATCATCCCATTTAAAATTGTTAGTCAGCTTGTAACAACTAGGAGATGCAACCATTGTTAAAAATTGGCCCAAATTGTATTGATTAATTAATTGTGTAAGGGCCACTTTATTGTTGTTTGCTAGCTTTCTTCATTTGTCATGCCGTGGTTTTTCAAATGGGAAATGATGGCACATGCCATCTTTGTTAAAAGGCTAGAGACAAGGAGATGAAGTGGGGTCTGCACCTAAAGTAATTGGAATGGAGCAACTCACGTGGGCATGCTGTTAAAGGGATGGTCTTTTGTCAAATAGAGGAAACGAGGTGCATGGCTCGAGGCATATTTATGGGCTGCTAATGGTGCATGTCTCAAGGCTTCTTTGACTGACCATCACGTGGCTTTCTTCGGCATGCGGTTTCTCTCTCATTTGGAGAGTTGCTGCATGGGTTTATAAAAGGGAGAAAGGAATCATGCAAGTGAGGTGTGTGTGGGCAGTGTGTCGCACCATCTTGGAGGTGCCGTTTGCACCATGTGAGAGAGGGAGATAAAGGAGCTGCTGCTCCTCTTTGTTGTGGCTGCACATTTGAAGACGTTTGCTTGTCTGATCAGTGAGAGAAAAATCCATTTCTCTACTGGTCTTTGGGTGTGGCACTATTTGTTCTTTCTTTTAGTATCGGTGTGTGAGTGACTTGGGTGTATTTGGGATTTGGGTTGTGAGAGTTAAACTCTGTAATTCCTAAATCGAGAGATTTTGATGAAAAACAGTTTCTATTATACAAATTTGGATCTATGTTTAATTTTGACTCATTTAATTCTCATTTTGCCCACAATGAGAATGACTAACTCTCATTTAATTTTGACTCGCTTAATTCTCATTTTTCCATGACTAACTCTCATTTCACCCCGCATATCATCCCATTTAAAATTGTTAGTCAGCTTGTAACAACTAGGAGATGCAACCATAACAAAAAAATGTTCATCTTCTTCCATTTTCATGTGTTCCTAATAACAACTGGGAGATGGAGCGGAGATACAACCATAACTCAAAAATGTTCCTTCCTTTTCATTTGTTCTTAATAACAACTAAGAGATGAGGAATTAGGAAATGCAGCCATAAATAAAAAAAGTTTTTGTTATGTCTTTCATCTTCGAAGAAGCTTGATATACATATTTAGTTCGCTCCAATATCTTACATATAAGTAAAAATGTTTTTAGATAATATAAACATCTCACATAATTCGAAATGTTCTAATCCTTTCCTAATATAAACAAGCATTGAAAGTTGTATTTTATTGTAACTCATCATGCAAACTGATCATCATTATTTCAAGGTATAAAGCCATGACTTGTATGATCTTTCACATTGTGTTCACATGTTTTGTGTTTTCACACTAGTTTTGCAATATACAATATTTATTGTATAAAATATTACTAATTTGCAATCACTATGATAGCTAACAATTTGTTTTAGACATCCAGAGCTTACAATTATTCAATACAGTTAAGATTCTTCCAAAATCAACCATTCCACAACTCAAACCTG
>NW_018921717.1:423121-446796 GCF_002207925.1 Prunus avium | reverse complement strand
TTTCATTGCTGGAATGCCTCCCCACTTCACTCATTATGTTGGATCCAAAGTCAGTTGCAGCATGGGTGAGGCACATGGCTTAAAGGAGGAGATAAGGCTCAAAGCTGGCAGCTGCAAATCCTGCTGAGCAAGGTTGAGTGTTGGGCGGGCTGAGCACTCCACAAATGTCCAATTGGGCTGAAATTTGGATATGTTGTAGTAGACACCCATTGGAACAAGTTTCATGAAGATCTTCACCTCATTCGAGCCCCATAGCATGCTGATCCAAGGCCAAGAAGTTGACCTACGAAATTGGGCTGGAAAGGGGTTGTAGCCAAAATGTGTTTGTCTTTAAGCTCATATTCCTCATATGCCAATCAGCCCTTAACATGCATGGATTGCATCAAATGTTATCTCTTGCTATCTTAACCTACAAAACACACAAACATAGGTAAGTGACTCAAAATAAAGAGAAACTAAGCAAAATCACTAAGTAAAGAAGGCATGCAAGTGTATGAAATTATGGACTTATCAAAATAGAAAATGAATTAAAAGCACAAGTTTAACTCAAAAACATAACCAAATCATAAGCTAGAAGGGTACAAAATGATATACAATTATGAACCGATCAATTGTCCAACAGAAGGGGAAGAGGGCGTAGAGGTAGGCAAAGAGGTGGTCGAATCAATAGGAGTGCTGCTGTACAAAGAGGGGAATCAGAATTTTGGAGCAAGACAAATAACAACCTTTGTGAAGTGGTTGTCAGTCCTTCTAAAGAGTTGGAAGAGATGGAAAGAAAGCGTAAGGCTAAGGGTGTGGAGGATATTGTCCCCCTCCAGGGTTGTGGTGGCTGGCCCAAATCAGCCACAAGGGAATCATGATACAACTTGCTTGGAACTGTCAAGGGTTGGGGAACCCCTTGACAGTTCTGTATTTGAAGGAACTGTTACGTTCCAAAAATCCCACGGTGGTGTTTTTGATGGAAACTAAGCAAAACCATCACCGGAATGTTTAGCTTCGTAGATAGTGTGGTTACCATAACGGAGTGACTGTGGATCCAATTGGTCTTGCTGGAGGTTTGAGTGTTTGGTGGAAGACAGGTGTGGATGTTCAAATTAATGACACTTACCGTTCTTGGATTGATGCTACGGTGAAAATAGAAAATGAGAAAATTCATTGCAGGTGCATGTGGTTTTATGGAACGCCTTGCAGTGAAGAGAAATACCAATTTTGGGATGCTATGCTTCAATGGGACCAAGTGGAGAATATTCCATGGAGTATTGTGGGGGATTTCAATGAAATTTGTTGGCAATGAGAGAAAGAAGGTGGATCGGGTTGGAATCCGAGACGAAAACGTTACCTTGTGGATTTTGTGAACAAGTTGAATTTAGTAGATTTGGGGTTTATTGGTCAGCCCTTTACTTGGGAGAGACATATTGGTGGGGAGATTTCAGTTCGTGAAAGATTGGACAGAGGGCTTTGCAATATTTGTTGGGTAGAGGCTTGGCCTGGTTCGAATGTTTCCCATTGCCCAAGGATAGCCTTTGACCATTGCCCTATTTTGTTTGATAACAATCCCACTATGCCTAAAGGAAGAAAGCTTTTCCGTTTCGAATCTCAATGGGCTGAAGATGCTGATTGCCAGAGGGTAGTTGACGAAGGGTGGAAGGCTATGATGGGAACTTCTGGTACCAGACAATGGCTAATTAATCTTAAGGAGTGCAGGAACTTTAGTTAAATGGAGTCGAAATCGACACCCCAATAACAAAGTGAAAATTGCAGAGGTGTTAAAGGAGCTTAATTTGAGGCAAGCTAATCAGGATATTGGGACCTTCTTGAATGAGCAAAACCGACTGATGTCGGAGTTGGAGCAATTATGGAAGAATGAAGAGCTTTACTGGAAACAAAGATCAAGGGTGAGTTGGCTCAAAGCTAGAGATGTTAATACTCGTTTTTTCCATTTAACTACTATCCAGAGAAGGCAAAGGAACCGTATTTGGAAGATTAAGAATGAGGCTGGAGTATGGATAGCAGGTGACAAAATGATACAAAATGAGTTTCAAAATTATTTTGTGAACTTGTTAAGTCCAGTGGCCCTCAAAATTGGAATGGTATCATGGACCATATCCCTCAGTTGGTTAATAACGATATGAATGGTGAGCTTATGCGTCCCTTTAGCCTGGAGAAAGTGAAAGATGCAATTTTCCAACTTGGGTCCCTTAAGGCACCTGGCCCAGATGGCTTTCCTGCTATGTTCTACCAGAAGTATTGGCTTTCTGAGCAAGATATTATTTCTAGATTAGCTGAGGAGTTTTATACAGGGCAATCCCATATTCGTGACATGAACAAAACTTTCATTGCGTTGATTCCTAAGGTGCTTGCTCCTGAGTCCACCTCACAGTTTAGACCAATCAGTCTATGCAACACTTCGTACAAGATTTTGTCCAAGCTATTTGCCAACCGGTTAAAGTTTCTCATGCCTCATCTTGTTTCTGATTCCCAAAATGCCTTCTGACCGTCAGATTCATGATAATGTGATTGTAGCTCATGAAGCCTTTCATTATCTTAAGCTCAAGAGAGCGGGTCACAAGTATGAAGTGGGAATTAAAATTGACATGAACAAGGCTTATGATAGGGTGGAGTGGGATTTTCTTGAAGCTTTGTTACAAAAGCTTGGTTTCCAGACAGGATGGATCAGATTGGTTATGTTGTGTATTAGAATCGTCTCTTTCTCTGTCTTAGTGAATGGCCAACCTGGTTCATCCTTCTTGCCATCAAGAAGGTTAAGACAAGGTGATCCCCTGTCGCCCTACCTTTTCCTTTTGGTGTGCGAAGCGCTTTCATGTAATCTGACCAAGTTGGTGCAAGATGGTGTCATTAAAGGTATCCGAGTATCTAGGCAAGCTCCAATTATGTCTCATCTCTTCTTTGCAGATGATTCACTATTTTTTGTTAAAGCTGAGGAAGAAAACTGCTCTAGATTAAAGGGTCTACTGCTAAAATATGAATATGGGTTTTGAATGTATTAGGTTAACTTTATTCTTCTCCATAAGGAGGTATATATATGAGTTTACAGAGTACTTTACAAGGAATAAGATACAGTAAAGAATTAGGAAAGTATCTCCTAATTATACAAAGATTCATCAACTAAAAAGAATGGGAAAGTAAATCCCTTAATTAATCAAGGAAATAAATCTCCTTGATTAATTAGGAGACTCACGTCAACACTCTTTCTCAAGTTGGTGCATATACGTCACAAATGCCCAACTTGGTAAGTGAGTCATGAAATACTCTGCCATAAACAGCTTTGGTTAAGATATTTGTCAGTTGATCTTCTGATTTTATGAATGGTAGGCGGATGATCTTCTTCTCAATTTTTTCTTTGATAAAATGTCTATCCACCTCAACATGTTTGGTTCGATCATGTTGAACTGGATTATGGGCAATATCAATGGCTGACTTGTTATCACAATGTAACTATATTGGCTTTTCTGGCTTGAAACCCAATTCCGTCAAGAGTCTTCTGATTCACAATAATTCACAACCTCTTTGAGTCATTCCTCTATACTCTGCTTCTGCACTAGACCGAGAAACCAAATTTTATTTTTTACTCCGCCAAGTGACTAGGTTACCTCCCACGAATGTAAAGTAACCAGAAGTAGAGCATCTATCTGTAATGGACCCAGCCCAATCAGAATATGTATATCTGAAAACTTCAAGATCTTCATGTTTTGAGAACATTAAAACCTTTCCAAGGGTTGACTTTAAGTATCTTATGATTCGATCAATAGCATTCATATGAGAAACACTGGGTGAATGCATAAACTGACTAACCACACTCACAGCATATGCACTATCTGGTCTTGTGTGTGCCAGGTATATCAACCTTCCAACAAGGCGTTTGATACTGTTCCTTATTGGCTGGTTCTTGGTCCATGTCTTCACACAACTTGTGATTCATCTCAATGGGTGTGTCAGCCGGCACACTAAATGACTTCCTCCGCAGGTGATTGGTGTGGTACTGGAGCTGAAGCGGGCAAAATCTCATAAGACGGTTCAATTTCCTCCTCCTGATTTTGATAGCGTGGAGAAAACTGATTGTTTTCCTCTGGTGACCGGTCTCTGGATTTTGGCGACCGGTTGGTTTGAAACAGCTTCTCTGACTACCAGTCGCTTTCCACTGGCGACTGGTAGTTTTGAAGTAGATCCTCCATGTTCGAAGAACTAAGGGGGGGGTCGGTCGCTTTCCACTGGCGACCGACCGTTTGATTTAGGAATTTGATTTGAGGAATTTGATGTAGGAATTGGATTTGAGAGGTTTGTGTATAAGATTTGAGGAATTTGATGTAGGAATTGGATTTGAGAGATATATGTATAAGATTTGAGGGTATGAGAATTTGATTTGAGGGATTTGATGTATGAATTTGATGTAGGAATTGGATTTGAGAGGTCTGTGTATAAGATTTGAGGAATTTGATTTGAATATGAGAAATTTGAGATAAGGCATTTGAGGACTTTAGATTTGAGGGATTTGGATTTGGGGAAAAATATGAGGAATTTGATTTTGGGTTTTGGATTTGAATATGAGAAATTTGAGATAAGGCATTTGAGGACTTTAGATTTGAGAGATTTGGATTTGGGAGAAATATGAGAAATTTGATATGAGGAGTTTGAAGAACACAAAAACCCTGTGAACACGGCTAAGAACACAGAAACCCTGTGAACACGGCTAAGGACACAGAAACTTCTCTTCAATCCTCTTCTCCCCCTGAAGAGAAGGGTATGTCGGAGTCAAGAAAGAGGCAAAATCTCTATGAGAAAGAGAAACATATCATTTTTCACTCCCCCTCCCCCTCTTGAAGAGGAGGGGAGGAGAAACTTTGATATGAGAATTTAGAGACAACCGAGGATCGATTGCTCTGATACCATACTAAAATATGAATATGGGTTTTGAATGTATTAGGTTAACTTTATTCTTCTCCATAAGGAGGTATATATATGAGTTTACAGAGTACTTTACAAGGAATAAGATACAGTAAAGAATTAGGAAAGTATCTCCTAATTATACAAAGATTCGTCAACTAAAAAGAATGGGAAAGTAAATCTCTTAATTAATCAAGGAAATAAATCTCCTTGATTAATTAGGAGACTCACGTCAACATCTACTAGATGATTACTATCTCGCATCTGGTCAGTTAATTAATTATGAGAAATCTAGTCTAATGTTCAGTGCTAACACTCCTGAGGATGTCAAGGCGAATATAAGCTCGATTATGGGTATTAGAGGGATTGATAACTCTGGTATTTATTTGGGCATTCCAATGACTTGGGGACAGTCCAAGAAAGTTGCTTTAGCCCGATATCTGCGAGCGTGCGGCGAAGAAGATAATGGGGTGGAAACAAGGCACATTATCAATGGCGGGAAAGGAAGTTTTGATCAAGGCCATTGCCATTGCTGTCCCAACTTATCCTATGATGTGTTTTAAATTCCCCAAGGTGGTGTGCAATGAGATCAGTAGCGATATTGTGAAATTCTGGTGGGGAAAATCAGAAGGCGGCAACGGCATACACTGGAAATCTTGGAAGGCTTTGTGTTTGGCGAAAGGAGATGGGGGTCTTGGCTTTAGAGACCTTGCGGAATTTAATCTGGCTCTACTTTCCAAACAGAGTTGGAGAATCATCTCTACTCCTAATGCCTTATGGGTTCGAATTCTAAAAGCGAGGTACTATCCTGATTGCGAGTTTAAGGATGCTGGTTTGGGTCACTGACCATCTTGGATCTGGACGAGTATTCTAGAGGGAAGAGATGCTTTAATGGGCAAGGCCAGAGTTCAGATCATGAATGGTGCAGATAGAAATATTTGGGGTGACAATTAGATTCCTGATAATGGCATTATTACACCAATCACTCACGTCCCTCCTAATGCTCCACAAATGGTTTCAGATATTATCAATCTGCAGAATCGAACTTGGAGTTTGGATAGGGTGGGTAGTTATCTGAGTTGGGAAACTCAAGAGCAGATTCTTGCCATCCCCATCGGTCCATCGGGTCAGCGGGATAAGCTTGTTTGGCCCTGGACATCGAACGGTCTATATTTAGTAAAATCTGGATATCACTGTTTGCAGTCGGCTCACCGTTACTTAGCACCTGGGAGTTCGCATTCTTCTCATTTCATCTCAAATCGAATATGGAAAGCTGTTTGGAGTGTTCGCACCCTGCCTAAGATACGCATGTTCTTATGGAGATGTATGTCCAACGCTATTCCAACGCGGCTTAATTTATTCAAGAGGAAAATTACTGCCTCTCCTATGTGCGACCTCTGCGATCAATACGAAGAATCCATTGAACACACTCTATTTCTCTGCCCCTGGGCTCAAGCTGTGTGGTTCGGATCTCCAATGACGTTAAGAATTGATACTCAAAGCTTTAGCACTCTGGATGTTTGGCTGAATAATATTCTGGACTTGAGAACTGAATCAAAAATGGAAAAGCATGATCTGCTCGCTATGTTAAGCTTCTTTCTTTGGGAAATATGGAAGACCAGATGTAAAGCTATTATGGAAGGTCGTAGGATTGATCCATGCAAAGTGGTTGAAACAGCAGGTAAGGCAAAGGTGGAATTTCAGAAAGTGTGGCAAAGTAATGCAAATAGTGTGACGAGCCGTTCCCCTTCAATTGGCGAGGTGTGCTCGTGGGAGCCGCCGCCAATGGGTTTTGTTAAAGTTAATATTGATGGGAGTTGGCAAAGCAATGGTAGAAAAGCTGGGGTTGGAGTGGTAATTCGAAATTCAGTTGGGGAGTTTCTAGGAGGCTTGGCTGCATCACGAGTGGGTCACTCTGCTCTTGAGGTAGAGGCTGAAGCAGCTGTCATGGGGCTGAAGCTTGCGGCCAATCTTGGCTATAGTGATGTCTAAGTGGAATCTGACTCAAAGACCCTTGTGCATATCAATATGTTTGGTAGTTCCGTGCATATCAATATGTTTTATTTTTCAGTTTGTTTCTCAGGAAAAAAGAACAATTGATCAATTCAGCCGCTATAGCAGAACTTGTTTTTTTGTTGGTCAAAATAGATAACCAGTCAGACAAATTATTCTTTGTCATTGTTGGCAGCAAACAAATACAACTGAATATTTATGAATAAAATCCAAAATTCCACAGGCTACATTGTTCCATGGAGGCATATTATCTCTGCCAGAATAGGATGTAGCTTTAAAGAACTAGAACTTTGAAAGCTAAAGAGTGCAAAAGTCTGAGAGAATGTGATTATTCATTGACTCCAAAGACTGGCATAAATAGCCGTACAAGGAACAAGTAATCAGAAAAATAAGCAACAAAATATCCCACGTCTAACAACCCTAGACTATTGGGATTCTCCTAAAGATTAGGTCAAACACTAACCAAGTTTCCTGACAAATAGGGATTATTAGCAGAAGCAAATTAACTAAATAAAACAAATAACAATAATGTATAAATATCCAACAGTAGCAGATTATACCCAACCAAATATCAAGGCTGATAAACCTCAGGAAGTTGAAGACCAACACTTGCAGCAGATTTTCCAAGTACTTTTTTCATCTCATCTGATCTATCCACAGCAATGTTGTAAGAGAACAATAGGTCCTGCACATCCATTATACAAAGTAAGATGCTTGATGGAGATTTTATTTTTAAAACAAAAAAATTTCTGATGGTAAACAGTTCATTTAAAGAGTGGAACTGTCAATTAGTGTACAAATAACTAGGGGGGGGCCCGGTCCGGATTGGATCGGTTTCACGTCAAAACCACGGCCGAACCAATTAAAGTATAACGGTTTGGTTTGGTTCGGTTTGGATAAAAGTTATAAGGGAAACCGAACCAATCCAAACCAATTTAAGACGGTTTGGTTCGGTTTGGTTCGGCCGGTTTGGGCCTAAGCCCAATTCTCTTTCTTTTTGCATTTTTTCAACATTATTAGCCCAATTATAACCAACAAATTCACAACTTACTTCTTACATAAATCATCTTCTAGAGTACGAAACCGTTCTAAAGCTCAAAAGGTCATAAAACTTCATATTTCACTAACTAATATAGCTCAATTCAAATATTCATATATAGTTATTAACTAATTAGAGTATTACACATATAAAATAAAATAAAATAAATAAATATACACATAAACGGTCCGGTTTGGTTTAAGCCGGTTTACAAAAGCTCAAAACCAAACCAAACCAAACCATATACGGTCCGGTTTGGTTTGGTTTTGACTAAAAAAAAGTCAAACGGTTTGAAAACCAAACCGGTAATTACGGTTTGGTTCGGCCGGTTTCATCGGTTCGGCCGGATTGATGCCCACCCCCAGTAAACAGAGCAAGCAAGACATTGAACTGGAAATGACACCTAAGAAAGAAAACCAACATAATGGAACATGACAAGGACTTTACAATTTGCAAAAATAAAAAAACTTTGATCAGTCAGAGCAATGAATTACATCAGTACCTGGTGATGGTGCACACTGTTAAGAAGAAAAGTGTAGTTATGGGCAAGCTTAATCTTCTGCTGAATGGAAGATGGATCTGACAGTTTGCAGTTGTTCCTGAATTCTTCAGTTACGTATTCTTTGAAATGCCTCGCCCTGTCTTCTTTGGCAACGTGTTTCTTTACAGCTCTGAGAAGGTGGCGGTACACCTTAGCAACTTGCAAAGCTTCAGCACTCATTTTCAGCCTTTATCTCAGAGCTTATTCTAAATTTTTTCTATTTCTCCACCCTGCCTCAGGAATTGAATGTTTGATGCATGATCAGAAGCAAATCTCGCAAACTCATGACAAAAACATATATTGAAGAAACTTATTCATAAGGGAAAGACAGTAAAAATTGAACAAAGCTAATAAAAAAGTATAAATTCAACAAGAAAATTTCTTATAGATCTACATAAGGTACAAAAAAGAACAAAATACAAAACTAGTAGAAACATTGAGCTGTTGTCAATACCAGTGTTTTCAAAGGCATGCCTTCGCGAGCGTCGGCGACCGCGTCGGAGCGAGCAGGCATGAAATCGCCCGAGGCTGTCGGCTGTTTCGCGAGTTGCACGTTTAGCGCGGGGAAGGCGTGAGGAGGCGTGGTCAGGCGGAGCGAAGAGGAGCAAGGCGCGCCAGATCTGGACGCTTCTGAACCGGAAGAAATTTTGCGAGTCTGCAAATTGGCTGCGACTCTGCGAGGAAGACGACTCGCGTGTTTTTTTTTTTTTTTTGGGTTTATTGTAATGAAACGACGTCGTTTCAATTGCAGTGTTTTAGAAAAATTTAAATGAAACGACATCGTTTCACCTGGTACAACCTTTTGTTTTGTTATATTTTCTTCTTACACTCTAATCTCTTCATGTAATGCTAATTTGTGTTTAATGCACAAACAATCTTCCTTGGTTCAGAAGAGTTGGCATGAAGAAAATAAAAATATTAACAGTATCTAGTTTGCAGATGGTTACAAAAATGAAAGTTCTTAGTATTATTTACAAAAAGTTATTTAATTCTCATTCTGTCTATTGTGAAAAACAAAACAAAAATCTTTTCTTTCACATAACTGAGTGCTGTTCAATGTTTTGCAGTAATGATCGGTAAGGGACTTATTTCGCTAATATTTTCTATGCTGCTTAAGCAACTAGAATAAATGCAGTAGTGCTGCTGATCAAAGATAGAGTCAAGTTTAATAGTTTTTGAATGTCGCAGGTGCCTTTACTAAAAGAATATAGTTCAAGTGAAATGAAGAGATGGTTCTTTATCCATGCCATTAAATTTGAGGTTGAGTGGGATTCAAGCAAGAATGGAAACTGATGACAAATGGCATGAGAAAGTGGGGCTTGTTTTCCAGAAAGGCTTCTCGTATGGCTTTAATGTGAGGAGAAATTGATTCATGAGGTTAGCAATAATCTGCACAATGTAAGAATCAAATTGAGTTTTCTTTCAGATAAGTTCCATATTTGAAAATGCTAGAGGGACGACTCAGACGAGTAAAGGTGGTGAGGTATCAGCCTACAGTTTAGTACAAAAGAAAGTTTTCCCTGAGAACAGATCGTAATGAATAAGAAGTGCTGTATGTCATATTGTATTCTTCTTAGCCTTTCGGATATGAGATTTAGTTTTATGCATTGTTCTTGACAATTGGGATAGTCTTAAGGTTGGTGGAACAAGGGACATGTAGTCCTGGGTTTAAAGCATGTGTCAAGTAGACTCCCAGCGTCAAAGAGTGATTCTCCTAACTGCCGGACTTCCAACCCCATTCCCCTTCAGAAAGAAGGACAAACCATTGAGAGGCAGAAAGATACATTATTCATCTTATATGCATGTCAGAAATGGCTTAGACAGCACTGGTTTCATTGGTTCAGATGCTTTGCATTAGTGCTGAGCTCCAGAAAAGTGTGACCTCCTCGTTTTCACGACGCTCCCTGCATTTCCTGGTTCGATTGTACTTTTATTGTAAAGTTACATGTCAATTATCAAAGGAAGAGAGCTTACCGATTAAGCAGAAATGGTTGTATGTTCACTTTCTATGTAGCATTTTGTAAATCGATAGAAACTTCATCTTTTCCTAACCTTGATGTACAACACACAGAAAAAATAAATGTTGGAAAGAAAACTATAGCAACTTTGTTCAACTCTAATTTGTATTCCTTGCTAACTCGCTTGTTGAAAGCTTTAATTTTGTATTCTCACATCAACAGGTAAAAAGTAGGGTTGCTTTTAAAAGAGATGGGGGTGTCAATCTGAAATTTTCTTTTACAATTCAAAAGTAAGAAATGGGATGTCAATCGGATTCTAATCTTTAGGCCTTATAGTTGACTCTTGCATGGAAAAGCAAAAGCTCGTTCACCTTTTAGAACGACAAAGCAAAAGCTCATTTACCTTTTAGAACGACAAAGCAAAACCTCAGTTTATTAGTAGCTTTTGAGTTGATCCATCATCATCCTTTGGCGTACATTTCTGTCGATATGAAAGTATTGAATTGCAACAAATAACTGCGGTTAGTTTTTCATGCCACTATATATGCACCAATCTCCAACCATATATTCGAAATATAAAGCCACTTTTGGTGACTGGTAATTTTTGGTCAGAATGGATCTTGACATCACCTTGTCACTTAAGTTATTGTAAAATATATAGGTAATGATTTTTTAGGTGAAAAAGGTCAATCATTGTCAATTCATACAACCCATTATCTCCTTTCTCTCTATCTATAAAGGGTCTTCTGTTGCAAGGGGTTTGTAACTCAAATGGTTAAGAGCATTTACCCATACACCCGAGATCTTAGGTTCAATTCCCTATTCCCTAATATCGCTTGTATCGAAAAATAAATGTTCTGTTTTTTATACTTACAAGAAAAATTGGGGGATCATTTGGGTATTTACAATGCCAATAATTAGTACTGTAGGCAGACCAATCTTTATTCTTTTTCATTTTTTTAGGCTTTTTTTTAATAACCTGTATATATCCTGTTGCAGGTACTATATTGTCCCATTGAGAAATTAAGGGGACCTGCATGAATTATTACTTGGCTCTCGAAGTTTCAGAAGCCACATCTTAAAAGCTAGAACGCAGCCAGAAGAACCCTCTAGTATGAAACCACCATAAGATAAAAAGATTAAGTTATTCCTACTAGCTAAGCTCAAAATATCCACAAGTTTGCTCAGTTGGGGTAGGAGAAGTGGCATCCAACGTTTTCCTCCTGGGATTGACGTGTGATTCTGATCCAGTACCAAAGCATTCACATGGGTTTTTTCTTCTGGTGACTATAGAAACAAATAAAGCTGCTGGTGTTCCACAATTCAACCACATTTTCTGAGCAATGTGCTAGCAGGCACCATGAAAGGATTCAGTGCATGCATGATGCATGACATTGCATATGACTGGGAAATTAATATATATGCAGAAGTGATCTTAATTAGCACAAAATTTTCTAACTAGATTCGACTACATTCATGCACATTACTCTAAATTAAGCAGTATTTGAGTATGAGAGTAGGGTTTGTGTTCTAACAAAGTAGAATGATAGAGACAGTCGCACATCTCCGATGTCGTAGGCAATTATCAATCGTTCATGATTGTGGTGCTAGGTGGGTGTTAAGGGCAGTAGCTAATGCATGTAGGATGAATTCTAGTCATTAATGCATTGCATACAATGGATGTTAGAGACAATCTCACATTCGTGCTAAGAATGCGACTAATCGTTAATGCATGTGAATCTCACAAATAAGAGATTCAATAGGCTATAGACTACAGAAAAAGTAATGAAAATTAATAAAGGATCAGATCATATCATATGTATCCCATCAGTGGTTGCTCACGTGTTACATCCATCTCCTTTCCAAAAGAAAGGTCGATGATGATCTGAATTTGTAATTGCATGATCAGAATTAATAAATTAGGAATTAAGAAAGCGTGTGAGAATATTGGGGAAACCCCACACATCTATAAACAGACGACACAACAAAGTCCAACTAAGCAGAGAAATATGGACGACAGTTTGCAAAGTCCCCCATACATCTAATCGAATCTAGCTGCTTTGCATGAAAAATAAATAAATAATAGGAGCACAGAATATTCTTGTCTCTGGGATGGGGGCCCAAATCACTCAGCTGGCTTTGATTAAGTTGTGCTAATTTTTCGGGAACATAATGATTAATGAAGATTATTGAAGCAAAGCATATCTAACCAAAAAAAAGAAGAATAAAAAATTAATAAAGCATATACGCGTAATTTTTTTTTTTGGGGGTTCTTAAGAGGAAGGCCATGCAACTTATTATTCTAGACATAAATCTAACTATTTTTTTTTCTTATACATTACAATTTATGCCACATACACGGTTTTGTGAATGAATGTTACATTTTTAACTTCGTCATAATAACAATTTCTAAGAGCATCTACAATCAAGGACCTAAGTGTTGTCGGGGGGTCTCCTCATGGACCATAGAAGATATTGGCAAAACATACACTTTGAAGAGAAGTATGATCCAATTTAAACCAAACTAACCTAAAATATTTTAAAATATTTTTAGTTAGGAGAATACGGAATGGAAAAAGTATAAATAAAAAGATATTGAAAAACACAAATAAAAAATTCGGTCACTATATAATTTGTAATAAATACCCTTCAAGCTGTAGATCTTATATATTTAAAACAAGAAAATACGTTGTTTGAATCAGAAGATAAGCGAATCGACTACTCTGTTAGACAATCAAATGCAGCTTTCAAACGACCATTAGTGAAACCAGGGAACTTGCTTTGCAATACAAACACAATTAGCAAAACCAATATGCGTGTACTTGTCCCGCACCACCCAAGTAAAGACTGGAGGGTTGAGGTGGGCACGTATAAATATAAAAGGATGTGCATCCGGAAACGTATTTACCTGGACAGGGTCTATGGGCGATCAAGAAGGCCCATGGCCTATGTTGGTGACCTCTATTGCACCTACGAGGGGTGCCTCCCTATGGTCTCCTCAAGCAAGAGACCCAATGTCATAATTTGTTGCCGTGGGGGCTTTTGCGTTTGCGCAGCCCGTCCAAATTTTAGTGCAATATTTAAAAAAACAGTAATTCTCGTGCCAAATCTTATAGCCAAATGTAATTTTTATTCTCAAGGGCAACGGTTGTTCCAATCCAATTGTAATTTGTGAAGTTTGTTGCTATAAAGACTTGTAAGACTTTGGCTCTGTTGTTGGGTTCTTCCTAGCCAATAC
This sequence comes from Prunus avium, assembly GCF_002207925.1. Next base: position 433,105 of record NW_018921717.1, on the reverse strand, counting down.
TAATTGTCAAGTTTGTTGCTATAAATATATTTTAGGGAAATTGGCAGCTTTACACCTGGCTCACCTAATTTATTCACTAATATTATTATTTTGAAACCCAATCACAAATGCCCCTTATAAAAACTCTCCATTGACAGCCTATTGCCCATCCTTCACTTCGTTTTTTATTCTTCTGAGTCATTGCTCTTTGAAATACTCTCATCTCTCTAGTCTCTTCCTCTTCCTCTTCCTCCTTCTGCCCCTCTTTCACTTTTGTTTAGTCATTCTGAGCTCTCCCAAATTCTCTTTCACAATTTCTTAGTCTCACTCTCTTAGCCATTCTCTCTTTCACTCGGACCCACATCGGCGACGACGACCTCACCATTTCCACCTCCATCTCTCACTCTCTGTCACCTCTTTCGACCTCCATGAATGGTGTCTCAGGTAGCCAGCTCGGCTTTTCTCCTTCTCATTTGGGTTTTCTTCTCCTTGTTTCAATTTCATATATGGGTTTGGATTTTTGGTGCTTGATGTGAGTTCAAGTACCTCCAAGTCAAGTTTGAGTGAGATTGTATAGAAATTTGTTGAAACAAGAACTTTTTGAGGAATATTATGCTTGAATCTTGTTTATAAAATTTTGGGGATTGTGCAACAAATTTTTCTCAGTTTGTCTTGGGATTGTGCAACAAATTTTGGGTTTTTCGGTGAGGTCTGACTAGCAGCTCCTCTCCTCTTAGTTTTCTTTTCCAACTTGCAGCTAATTCTTTTTGGGTTCTTTGGTGAGGTCTGCAATAAACATGCGATATACACACAATAAACAGGCAATACACATGCAATAAACAAGCAATACACATACAATAAACACGCAATAAACATGTAATATACATTTAATAAACATGCAATATACACGCAATAAACAAGCAATACACATGCAATAAACAATCAATATACATGAAGGGAGAGGGCTTGTATTAGAGTTATCTTGCTGAGCATGTTTATTGCAATAAACAAGCAATATACACGCAATAAATATGAAATTTCTAAGTTTTTTTTTTATTGTCTTACTATTGTCATCGTATTGGCCTTGTATTGCTATTTTATCATTGTCGTATCAATTGTTTTTTAAAGTCTATCTTGGAAAGTTTTTGTTGGGTTTCAGACAAATAGATGCTTCTGTTTCAAACAAAAATTTAAAGTCAATGCCAGTCCACCTATTTCAAGAATGAATATTACAAATTAGGTTTGCAAACTCGTTGGTGGTGCTTGTGGCTAATGATGATGTGGATGAGGAAGATGGGTCTTTGGACCTAGGAAAAGAAGAACATGGATAATTGGGAATTAGGGCTGGGAATCAATGTGTGTGTGTGTGTGTGTGAGAGAGAGAGAGAGAGAGAGAGAGAGAGAGAGAGAGAGGATATGCAAAATTGGGAATTGGGATTTCATCTCAGATAGAGCATATTAGAGAAGAGAAGAAGAAGAAGCAAAGAAGAAAGCAATTGGGGGTGTCATCTCAAAGATAGCATATCATATAAGAAGAAGAAGAAGAAGAACCCACAATTATGTTTCAACAAATTTCTGTACAATCTCACTCAAATTTGACTTGAAAGGACTTGAACTCACATCAAGCACCAAAAATCCAAACCCATATATGAAATTGAAACAAGGAGAAGAAAACCCAAATGTGAAGCAGAGGAAGAGACTAGAGAGATGAGAGTATTTCAGAGAGCAACGACTCAGAAGAAAAAAAACTAAGTGAAGGATGGGTAATAGGCTGTCAATAGGGAGTTTTTATAAGGGGCATTTGTGATTAGATTTCAAAATAAGGATATTAGTGAATAAATTAGGTGAGCCAGGGTTAAAGCCGCCAATTTCCCTATATTTTATTTTAATTTAATAATATATTAAAAATACGTGTATAATATATGAATTTTCTATGTATTATTGAAATTTTGTAAATACGTGTATAATATATGAATTTTCTATGTATTATTGAAAATTTCTATGTAAGTGTATAATACGTGTGTTGTACATTTGATTTTTTTTTTTTAAAATGTATATTTTACCGAGTCTTTTAAACGTGTATGAAACATAGAAGTATTTTTTGGAAAATACGTACATACGGATATACCAACCACTAGCCTATACCTCATCCAACTCTAACTGCAAATACAAACTCTTAGAGCAAGTTCAGCGATTGGAATTGCCAGGACAAAAGGCCCCTCAGGCCTGCAAAACCCACTCCAACAATTGAATCCAACTTGGGCAGATGGTGAGTTCCACCAAGTCTAGGCAAGCCCAAAGTGACAGGACCCGACCCAAATTCCACTTTGGAATCCGAGCCGGACCCTGTTTGTGTCCGACACTTGGCAAGTGCCGAGCACCACAGACCTAATTGCCCTTCTAGTCAACTTTCAACTAAAACTGGGGTTTGACTTTTGCTGAAAAATTCAGCAAGGTCCCCCCTGCAGTTAAACCAATCCCAAGATTACACCTATCAAACATGCATATAAAAATATACACCAACTGCCAGCATACCAAAAATTTACATACTAACAGTTAGACAAGTGTTCTAGGGCAATATCAGAGCTCTACACAGATTAGGTTACAAGTATAAAATAATTAAACAAATATATATATATATAATTCTTGAAAAAGATTAAAGTTTATAAAACTACTTATAAAACTATTCCTTAAATCCTGCTGCCATTTAATCTGATAATACCTCAGTTCTAACTTTCCAAATCCTTTTTTAAATGTTCCACTAGGCAGCACATAAATAAACAGAAATATTTAAATCTATCAAGTCATGCTAGGAAAGCTGTATTCAGTAAAACTTATTCAAGATCAAATAATGAAATTAAAATGCATAAAACGTTTATAAAACAAACAGTCCACTCACAGATACTCTGAGCTAGCTGGACCCTTTGAAGGTCCCTCCTGCGGGTCACCTGGTGCCCGGGTGCCTGTATAACCATCATAATATTTTATTAAAAACTCTGCTCAGTAATATAATATTAAATTAAAAACCCTGACCCCCGGCTCCTAAAAGTGCGTGCATCACTTTAAAAGTCATTCCTATGCCCACATTAGCTTTTCCTCTCAGTGGACACGCTTTAGAAGTATCTCGGGACTCAAAAGCGATAAAGTCCCTAAAAGTCAACTCGGGACCCCGTGGGGTCCACGACCTCAGAATTCCGATCCGATCGTTCCTAGAGGTTCCAATAGGCCTAGGACACATGTCCCAAGAGTTTGGTCTCGATCGGATGGTCGGATTGCTCACAATTGTACGATCGGACTAATGAATGATTTTCCGTAAACCTAGTCCTAGGGTTGGCTTTTTCGGAGTATCCGGGACTCCGATTGACGATCCGTCGAATCCTACACGATCATTAAAATACCTAGATCAACATCCTCCAGTTTGGCTATGATCCAACGGTCCGAACGTATTGAACCCGAAAAACGCACACTATGCGAGATCCGTTCGGGGTTCAAACGTTATCCGAATTGAGATCCGCGAAATCCTACGCGCTCGTGAGGACACGAGGATCGTTCTGGGACCAAGAGTGGTCCCTGATACCTGGCCCACGCGCCGCCCACGCGCCGGCCGCGTGTGGGTGTGCCTAACAATTCCGGCGACCGGAAAATCTCTAAACCGCCGGCCCAAACTCCTAGTTTAGGTAAAACACCAAATTTGGAACCACTTTTGTTCTTGGACTAAGGCCAAAAGGTAACCGGAAGTGACTGATTCCGGCATCCTAAGCTCGGCAGAAACTTAACTTGAAAATTAACCTCTTAATCCTCAAAATCTCTCCAATCCTACCCAACCATCAGCTAGAGCATGAGAATCAGTCGAAAAACCATACCTAATTCGTCCGATTTGGTGGCCGGAGGAGGGAGTTTGAGGGATTTGAAAATCGGAGAAAATCTGCCGCGATTTTCTGGTTTTTCTGGCAGCTTCGTGGCAGCTGGACGGCGGAGCAGGCTGGCTGGGTTGCGGAGGTGGCGGCGGTGCTTCCTTGGCTGGTCCGGTGAGGTGTGGTGGCGGCTGGAGGTGGCTGCAAATTGGGGAGGGTGGCGGCTGAACAATCGAGAGGGAGAGAGAGAAGAGATGTGGGGAGAGAGAGAGTGAGGAGAGAGAGAAGAAATCTGGTTTTTTTAAAAATCTGACTTTTTTTTCCAAAATTTCAATTTTGCCCTTTTTCGTATTTTGATCGTATTATCTTCAATACGACTCGGAATTGAGCCCATTACGTGTCTACGGACTCGTTTTGTCGTGCTCTATGCAATGGTACAAGTGGATTTTCCAAATTCTTTCTCGGTCAAAAAGTCAACTTAAAACCTAATAAATTATTCCGAGGGTAGTTTAGTCTTTTCCTTCATTAAATTAATAGTTAAATAATAATTAAGGTTTGGGTTGTTACAATCTACCCCCCTTGTGAAAATTTTGTCCTCGAAATTTTCGTACCTGTCACTCGAAGAGGTAAGTATACTGAGCCAGCACCTGTTCTTCAGGTCCCCAAGTGGCCTCTTCCACATCGTGACTCCTCCACAAGACCTTCACTAGTGGAATCTCTCTAGATCGAAGCAGTTGCATCTTCCGATCCGTAATCTGAACAGGCTGCTCCACATAACTTAAATCATCCTTCCACTTTTTGGGTTGTTCTTCCAAGACATGGGATGGGTCTGAAATATACTTTCGGAGCATGGATACGTGAAATACATCATGTAGACGGGAAAGATCTGCTGGAAGTCCAGTCTGTAAGCTACTGGGCCCACACGCTAAACAATCTCATATAGCCCAACATAATGATGGCTTAGTTTTCCTCGTTTCCCAAATCTCACTATGCCTTTCCAAGGCGACAATTTCAAAAAAATATCCAGTCACCAACCTCAAACTGAAGATCTTTCCTCCTGTTATTTGCATAACTCTTTTGTCTTTCTTGGGCCACCTTGAGCATTTCTCTAATTGTTTCTACATGTTTCATTGTCCTTTCAACATCCCCAGATACCCGTAACTTGTGCTCGCCCACTTCATCCCAATACAAAGGCGTTCTACAATGTTTCCCGTACAAGGCATCAAATGGTGACATTCCTATACTCTCCTGAAAACTGTTAATATAGACAAACTCCATGAGTGGCAATTTCTCATCCCAGTTACCCCGAAACTGCAATGCACATGCTCTCAACATATTTTCTAAAGTCTGAATCATCCTTTCAGACTGACCATCTGTCTGGGGGTGGAACGTAGTTCCGAACTGCAACTGGGTCTCAAATGCCTCCTGTAACTTCATCCAAAAATGGGACGTGAACCGAGGACCTCTATCGGAAATAATGGACACTGATGCTCCATGGAGTCTCACTATCTCATCAATAAAAATCTTGGCCAACTTATTCAAGGTATAGTTTGCTCTCATCGGCAGAAAGTGAGCTGACTTAGTGAGTCGATCCACAATTACTCATATTCCATCATCCTTGTCCTTTGTCCGAGGAAGTTTGAACACAAAATTCATAGTAATGTGCTCCCATTTCCACTCGGGAATCGAAAGTGGTTGCAACAATCCGAATGGTTTCTGCCACTCTGCCTTGACTGGCCGACAAATTAAACACCTACTGACGTACTCTGCAATCTGTTTCTTCCAGAAAGGCCACCAATAATGCTCTCATAGTACGATACATCTTGGTGTGGCCAAGGTACATGGCAAAGGCCGAGCAATGGGCCTCCTCAAGAATTTCCCTTTTTAAGGTCTCATCCTCAGGAACATACAATCTTGTTCCTACCATCAAAGTCCTATCATTCCTTACTGAGTAATATGTCCTGGTGCCATTCTCAACCTCTAATCTCAATATACGAACTAATGGATCTTGAGACTGGGCTTTACTTAATCGCTCCACTAGCACTGGTTTCACATTGAGAGTAGCTAACAGTGCTCCTTGATCATCCATACCTAGCCCAACTCTCAATTTCCTCCTTTCCACCAACTATGGCAGACACCTCCCTCGAAAATGAGGTACCGATCCCGAGAACTTCCTGCTGAGGATATCAGCTACCATATTTACTCTCCCTGGGTGATGCTCGATAATTCCCTCATAGTCTTTCATAACTCTAGCCATCTCCTTTGCCTCAAGTTCAGTTCCCTCTGGGTGAACAGATACTTCAACTCTTAAGATCCTTAAATGTCTAGCACGTTTCCCCATAAAGATAGTGTCGTCAAAACTTCAGAGCAAACACTACCGCGGCAAGTTCCAAATCAGGAGTAGGATAGTTCAACTCATGCTTCTTAAATTGCCTAGAAGCATAAGCGATTACCCTACCATGCTGTATCAGCACACAACCTAATCCTTGTCGGGATACGTTACTGTATTTTACGAAGTTTCCTGTCTCGTCCAGAAGTGTTAATACCAGAGCGGTGGTCAACCTGTTCTTGAGTTCGTTAAAACTCTCTTCACACTCATCTGACCATTCCAATTGACGCATTTTCTTGTCAAACGAGTGAGAGTTGTCGCTATAGTAGAGAAACCCTCCACAAAGCGACGAAAGTAACCTGTTAACCCCAGGAAACTCCGTATCTCAGTAACATTGGTTGGTCGTGGCCAATACACTACTGCCTCAACTTTCTAGAGATCCACAAAAATACCTTCTGCAGAAAACACGTGCCCCAAGAAGCTCACTCTGTCCAACCAAAACTGACACTTGCTGAACTTGGCACACAACTATTTCTGCCTCAAAGTCTTCAGCACACCTTCCAAGTGCTTCATGTGCGCTTTTTGACTTGTGGAGTATACCAAGATATCGTCTATGAACACAATCACAAAGTGATCCAAGCAACGTCGGAACACTCTGTTCATGAGATCCATAAACGCAGCTAGCGCTTTGGTAAATCCAAATAGCATCACCAGGAGCTCATAGTGCCCAAACCTTGTCCGAAAAGCTATCTTAGGCACAACTTCCTCTCTAATCGGTAATTGATGATATTTAGATCTCAGATCAATCTTAGCAATTACCTTGGCACCCTTCAGCTGATCAAACAGATCATCTATTCGTGGTAACGGATACCAATTCTTTACTGTGACCTTATTTAACTGCCTGTAGTCACTACACAATCTCATGGTGCCATCCTTCTACCCAACACTAAAACTGGAGCACCCCATGGAGAAAAATTGGGTTGGATGAAACCCTTATCCACCAGCTCCTGTAACTAAGTCTTTAACTCCCTTTCCTCTGCTGGTGCCATTCTGTACGGCGCCTGAGAAATGGGATTCGTACCCGGAACGAGCTCAATAGTGAACTCAATCTCCCTGTGAGGTGGTAAACCTTGAGATCCTTTGAAAGCACATCTGGCAATTCATGTACCACTGGAATATCCTCCAACCTCAATCCATTATCCCGGGTATCGATAATGTGCACCAAGTATCCTGAACATCCTTTCCTGAGCAACTGTCTTGCCATCATAGCTGAAATGAGGCAAGATGAAAGGACTCAGTGCTCACCAAAACGTCCCTTCAGGTCGTCCGGGACTACGGAACATGATCTCTTTCCGAAAAAAAATACGAAGGCACTATGCTTGGCTAACCAATCCATCCCCAAAATGACATCTAAAACCATCATTTCTAAGGAAATTAGATCTGCCTCCAGAAATACGTCTCTCAGCACCTCTAGCTGCACCACCTCCAGAGCGGTTCCAAGAACTACCACTCTGGTTTGATACTCCACTAGAACAAACTCCAGGTCTAAAACCTTCATAACTGCGGCCGCTAGATGATCCAGAACTAAAACTACCCATCTTGGATGACCCCTGACTGGGACCACCCATCTCAACTATCGCTTACGGGAATCACCTTCGTGCTCGGACCATCATCTGGCTGCTTCCTATCAGTGAGGCAGACAAGACCAAATCTCCAAAATTGGACAGTCACTGGTTAATCTTAATGTCTCAAATGGAAGCCTTCAACCTTCTTGTAAACAGTTGACACTTCCTCATTTCATTCTCCACCAATGGAGTACAATACTTAGATAACTCGTTGAACTTTTGTTCGTACTCCATTACCGTCATCCCACTCTGTTTTAGCTGCAGAAACTTTTCCATCTTCATACTCTGATATGCGAGTGGATAGAACTACACAACAAACTCTGCTATGAAATCCAACCATTTAATGGTTGTTGGGTTCAGATATCTCCTCCTGATTGATTCCCACCAATTTCTAACATTCCTAGCCAAAAGGAAAATGGCTAAGGCCACTCAATGATCTTGTGGAATGGCCATCACCTCTATAATCCACTCCACCCTCTCTATCCACTCCTCGGCTACAACTGGGTCACCATCGCCATCAAAATCAAAGGCCCCTATCCTCTTAGCCTGATCTGCGTAGTTCAGAGAAGGATCTCCGGATTGCCCAGTTCTGGGTAGGGCCTAAGTCCACACTCCAAAGTCTGCTAGAAATTAGGGTCTAGATGTGGGAGAACCCTCGCCGGTATGGCCCCTGTCTGACCTCCCACCTAAGACTGTTCTACCTGCTCTGGTTCAGGATAGGGATCCTATCCCCGAAATCGAGACAACTGTCTAGTCTCTCTCCTAGTGCCACCACGTTATGGGCCCCTGCTTCTGTCAAAAGAAACAGAAATTCCTTGAAACCGAGATGCACACACGGTGCGGAGTCTACAGGAAGTTAACCTAATGCTCTGATACCAAGTTGACAGGACCCGACCCAAATTCCACTTTGGAATCCGAGCCGGACCCTGTTTGTGTCCGACACTTGGCAAGTGCCGAGCACCACAGACCTAATTGCCCTTCTAGTCAACTTTCAACTAAAACTGGGGTTTGACTTTTGCTGAAAAATTCAGCAAGGTCCCCCCTGCAGTTAAACCAATCCCAAGATTACACCTATCAAACATGCATATAAAAATATACACCAACTGCCAGCATACCAAAAATTTACATACTAACAGTTAGACAAGTGTTCTAGGGCAATATCAGAGCTCTACACAGATTAGGTTACAAGTATAAAATAATTAAACAAAATCCTACTTTGCCAATGAAGGTGGCAGAAGATGGACTCGGCCCGGTGGTGGCTCACTGTGCACGCTTACTGCCTGGGGGCGCAAAACATTAAAAAGGGTGAGTGGACCAAAAACAAAGTTTTAGAAAAAAATAGTATAAGAACATACTAACCCCTCTGTAAAAACAGTTAAGAAACTATAACATTTCTTTATTCGTAATTGTACTGAAATCAATGTACTTGATCAATTATTAAGTCTTTGAAAACATTGAAAACACTTTAAATCTACCACCTAGGTATACCCATTTAGTAATCCGTCAATTCCTTTATTTTCCGTCAATTCCATATAATCCGTCAATTCCATACTTGTGCCACCGAAGTGACACATCCTAGCAGACCTCGGGAAACACAAGTCACCCGAGCCGCAATCCTAGCAGATTCAGGGAACACTTGGTCGGCCTGATCCGCAATCCTAGCAGAATTCAGGAGACACTTGGTCGGCCTGATCCGCAATCCTAGCAGAATTCAGGAGACACTTGGTCGGCCTGATCCGCAATCCTAGCAGAATTCAGGAGACACTTGGTCGGCCTGATCCGCAATCCTAGCAGAATTCAGGAGACACTTGGTCGGCCTGATCCGCAATCCTAGCAGAATTCAGGAGACACTTGGTCGGCCTGATCCGCAATCCTAGCAGAATTCAGGAGACACTTGGTCGGCCTGATCCGCAATCCTAGCAGAATTCAGGAGACACTTGGTCGGCCTGATCCGCAATCCTAGCAGAATTCAGGAGACACTTGGTCGGCCTGATCCGCAATCCTAGCAGAATTCAGGAGACACTTGGTCGGCCTGATCCGCAATCCTAGCAGAATTCAGGAGACACTTGGTCGGCCTGATCCGCAATCCTAGCAGAATTCAGGAGACACTTGGTCGGCCTGATCCGCAATCCTAGCAGAATTCAGGAGACACTTGGTCGGCCTGATCCGCAATCCTAGCAGAATTCAGGGGACACTT
>NW_018921717.1:409481-421735 GCF_002207925.1 Prunus avium | reverse complement strand
ACGTTATCCGAATTGAGATCCGCGAAATCCTACGCGCTCGTGAGGACACGAGGATCGTTCTGGGACCAAGAGTGGTCCCTGCTACCTGGCCCACGCGCCGGCCGCGCGTGGGTGTTCATAGTAAATTCCGGCGGCCGGAAAATCTCCAAACCGCCGGCCCAAACTCCTAGCCTAGGTAAAACACCTAATTTGGAGCCACTTTTGTTCTTGGACTTTGGCCAAAAAGTGGCCGGAAGTGGCTGATATCGGCGACGCAATACCGGCAGATTTTCAGTTCGAAAATTAACCTCTCAAACCTCAAAATCTCTCCAATCCTACCCAACCATCAGCTAGAGAATGAAAATCAGTCGAAAAACCATACCTAATTCGTTCGATTTGGTGGCCGGAGGAGGGAGTTTGAGGGATTTGAAAATCGGAGAAAATCTGCCGCGATTTTTCTGGTTTTTCTGGCAGCTTCGTGGCAGGTTTGAAATTCAGAGAAAACCCAGCCAAATCCGAGCTGTTTCTGGCGGCTGGAGCTGTCGATGGAGGCAGCGTAGGTCTGGGGTGTGGCGGCGAGGTTGGTCTGGTCCGATCTTGGCCGGTTTCGTGTCAGGCGGTGAGGTGGGGTGGTGGCTATGGAGGTTTGGAGGAGCTGCTGGAAAGTTTTCTAAAGGGGGGGAGGGGTTTGCGCGAGGAAGAAGGGAGTGAGGAGAGAGAGAGAAGCAGATTTTTAAAAATCTGATTTTCAGAAAATACCATTTTGCCCTTTTTCCGTAATTTGCTCGTATTTTCTTCAATACGACTCGGAATTGAGCCCATTACGTGTCTACGGACTCGTTTTGTCGTGCTCTACGCAATGGTACAAGTGAATTTTCCAAATTCTTTCTCGGTCAAAAAGTCAACTTAAAACCTAATAAATTATTCCGAGGGTAGTTTAGTCTTTTCCTTCATTAAATTAATAGTTAAATAATAATTAAGGTTTGGGTTGTTACACAAAGGCAAGAACATTTTGAGGGCGTTGACGTCAGTGACAAATTTTTTATATAAAAAATTCAAAAAACTTCAAAAAAAAATTTATACATGCCTGGCAATTATTATTATTATTAATCTTATACATATAAATAAAATTTATCTCATGCGAATAGTAATTTTCCTTGGTTTGCCATGGCAATGGGTGGAAAAATAACAAAAATATTGCTAGGGCAAATACTATTCACTAGGGGTGGGCATCGAGACTGCAAAATTGGAAAATCGAGCCAAACCAAATGGGAAAAAATTGTCAAAAACCAAGTTGACTAAAAAGTCAACAAATCGCAACCAAACAGAACTAGACCAGTTTAACAACTCATATCACCGGACTAGACCGAACCAGACCAGTTACTGTATTTAATTTCTCTCTCTGTCTTTTCTCTTCGTCTTCCTCTTTGATACGAAACGCAATGCACATATAGAGACAGGATAGCGACGCCGACGACACAGCTCCTCACTCTCTTGCTGCTCCTTTACCGACGACGACGACGACATAGCTCGGATAAGAACTTCTTCCTCTCATTCTTCTCCTTTTTTGGAACTATAATATTTCTCTAATCCCGATTTCTGCTATCAACTGCCGAATCGCGATTTCTCCTTTGAAACTCCTCCGTCTCCTATCTTTGTCTTCACTGGTTTCTCTTTGGTAATCATCGTCTTCGTCTATAATTTCTCCTTCGAAACTCCCTCAAATTTCCAATATGAAGGTTCCTATAGGTCTAATAATGTATACTTATCTAGTTTCGAAGATTTGGTCTCGATCGAGCGGTTGGATTTAAGCCAATCGCACAATGAACGACGATCGTTTCGCCTACTTAGAATCGTTGATTCGGAGTATCCAGGACTCCGATTATTGATCAACCAGTTTCTACACAATCCTAAAAACACGGGGAACAACATGTTTGGAATTGGAGCCGATCCAACGGTCGAAACATATTGAACTCGAATACGCAAATTTTCGGCGACACAAATTTCTCAAAGCACCCAACAATACCTATACCTATGTGATCAGGACAACTAGGGGAGAAACTTATACAACTAGGCCAACATCCAATTTGGCCGAGGCCGGAAAACACTGCCAAAGTCGGACAAAATCTGGGTTTCTGATCGAACATTCACAGCTTCAAATCGATCCAAACCAACTATCAAAACATCAAGAACACACTGAGATAATGAAAAAACATACCTCACTCGACTGTTTTGGTTGCCAAAAACACCGTGGCCGGCGTTGGAAAAATCCCAAAACTTCTCCTCGTTACAGTCACTAAACCATGCAAAAAAAAAAAACCTAGAAATTGGGTGGGTTGTGTAGAGGAGAAGGAGAGGAAAATTTTGGAAGTGATTTCGTCGAATTTGGTGGCCGCCGTCAGAAAATCTGGCTGTGAGAGGTAGAGAGAGAGACCGTTGGGTGGAGGAGAGAGAAAGAAGAAAAATTGCGTGAGGGAGAGAGAACAAATCGGTATTTAAAAATGTCCAACTTCGAAAAATTTACGGTTGTGCCACTACTCTTCCGTTGACCACAATTTCTTCGTTAAAACTTCGATTTGGGCTCACTATGTCTCCAAGAACTCATATCGACGTGCTCTACACAACGGTACTACTCAAATCCCAAAAATCCTTACAGATCGAAAAGTGACTAAAGTACCCCTACTCCCGAGGGCAAAAATATAATTTCACAATTAATTAAGTAATTAACTAATTATTTGGGACTGAGTGTTACAAAAAAACAATCCACAACCCAAGTGTGAGAGACATAAACAAATGTGTGATCTTAAAAAAGACTCGCGCATTATGTACATTGGGGGTAATTTGTACGGGTTTTAAGAGTTTGTGTATGAGTCTGTAAATGTCCAACAAATAGCTAATATTTTAGAGGGTTTTTTTTTTTGGTGGAATTTTGTGTAGTTAACCGTAAAATATTTTTGTCATTACCAAAACGACGACAAATAGGAGACGAAACTAATCCATAAGAGGAATTGAATTGGAGAGGAGTTGGATTGAGGAGAATTAGATTTTGAATTCCTATTGAAGTTGTTTGCTAAACCTTACGGATGTGCCTACATAAGTCATTACCAGAAGAGTCACCCTACTTTTGATATATGCTCAAAAAGCAGTCAAAAAAGAAGAAGTAAAAGACCAAGAATATGAGATCCAAGACTATAAGAATTTCACTGACGACTCATCCAACTGTGACTATGCTACTGCCTACAAAAGTCATTACCAAAGAGTCACCCTACTATTGATATATGCTCAGAAATCAGTCCCAAAAAAAAAAAGCATCAAGCTTGTGATATGTGCTCAAATATCCGTCAAAAAGAAGAAGCAAAAGACCAAGAATATGAGATCCAAAACTATAAGAATTTCACTGAAGAGTCATCTAACTGTGACTATGCTACTGCCTACAGAAGTCATTACCAGAAGAGTCACCCTACTTTTGATATATGTTAAAAAATCGATTCCAAAAAAAAATACATCAGGCTTGTGATATGTGCCTAGAAATCTGTCAAAAAGAAGAAGCAAAAGACCAAGAATATGAGATCCAGGACTATAAGGATTTCACTAAAGAGTCTTCCAACTGTGACTATGCTACTGCCTACAGAAGTCATTACTAGAAGAGTCACCCTACTTTTGATATATGCTCAGAAATCAGTCCCCAAAAAAAAAAGCATCAGGCTTGTGATATGTGCTCAGAAATCCGTCAAAAAGAAGCAACAAAAGACCAAGGTATGAGTGTACAAGGCCCATTGGTTTGATTGACTTCTGAAATATGAGATCCAAGATTATATGCATCATGTGAGTCCTCATTCTCTTCAATTCCAGCTTGTTGATCCTCAATTCTTCCCTCATCCTCTTCAACTCCAGCTGGTTGATCCTCAATTCCTCCCTCATCCTCTTCAACTCCAGCTGGCTGATCCTCAACTCCAGCTTGCTGATCCTCAACTTCTCCCCCATCTTCTTCGACTCCAACTTGCTGATCCTCAACTTCTCCCCATCCTCTTCGACTCCAACTTACTGATCCTCAACTCCTCCCTCATTCTCTTCAATTCTAGCTTGCTGATTCTCAATTCCTCCCTCATCCTCTTCAACTCCAGCTAGTTGATCCTCAATTCCTCCCTCATCCTCTTCAACTCCAGCTGGCTGATCCTCATATTCAGCTGGTTGATTCTCATCTCCTCCCACATCCTCTTCAACTCCAACTTGCTGATCCTCAACTTCTCCCCCATCCTCTTCGACTCCAACTTACTGATCCTCAACTCCTCCCTCATCCTCTTCAACTCCAACTTCCTAATCCTCAATTCCTCCCTCATCCTCTTCAACTCCAGCTGACTGATTCTCATCTCCTCCCACATCCTCTTCAACTCCAGCTTGTTAATCCTCATCTCCAGCTGGCTGATCCTCATCTCCAGTTAGCTGATCCTTATCTTCAACTAGCTGATCTTCATCTCCAGCTGGATGATCCTCATTTCCCAGAGCTCCTCCATCATCCTCTTCAACTCAAGCTGACTGATCCTCAACTTCAGCTGGCTGATTCTCATCTCATTCCACATCATCTTCAACTCCAGCTTGCTGATCCTCAACTTCTCCCCCATCCTCTTCGACTCCAACTTACTGATCCTCAACTCCTCCCTCATCCTCTTCAACTCCGACTTGCTAATCCTCAATTCCTCCCTCATCCTCTTCAACTCCAGCTGGCTGATTCTCATCTCCTCCCACATCCTCTTCAACTCCAGCTTGCTGATCCTCAACTTCTCCCCCATTCTCTTCAATAGCAGCTTGCTGATCCACAATTCCTCCCCCATCGTCTTCAACTCCAACTTGCTGATCCTCATCTCCAACTAGCTGATCTTCATCTCCAGTTGGCTGATCCTCATTTCCCACTAGCTGATCCTCATTTCCCAGAGCATCTACCCTAGTGATTTTCATCTCCACCACTTGGTTTCAAGGCATTCCACTCGATTCATGACTACTTGGGTAAAGACAACACTCTTAAAATATGTATGAATAGGTGTATGCTTCTGTCGCACCATATCCATGTAATGAGTTCTCTATTAGCAGAAGTAAAGTGACATTTTCTAACTCTTGTAAAATATGATAGGCCAACCCATCCAACTCTCCTATATGGTGTTGACCCATCATTAGTCAGTCTAAATACCTCAAACTCATTCACTTCCTCTTTTTCTTCCTTCAGTGCCTTCCCTTTCCCCTGCTCAGGAGGTGCAGTTGCCTACAGAAGTCATTACTAGAAGAGTCACCCTACTTTTGATATATGCTTAGAAATCAGTCCCAAAAAAAAAAAGCATCAGGCTTGTGATATGTGCTCAGAAATCCGTCAAAAAGAAGCAACAAAAGACCAAGGTATGAGTGTACAAGACCCGTTGGTTTGATTGACTTCTGGAATATGAGATCAAAGACTATATGCATCATGTGAGTCGGTCACTCAACTGTGATGGTGATTTCATCGCTCAACTGATCCTCATCTTCTCCCTCATCCTCTACAACTCCTCCCTCATTCTCTTCAATTCCAGCTTGCTGATCCTCAATTCCCCCCTCATCCTCTTCAACTCCAGCTTTCTGATCCTCAACTTCTCCCTCATTCTCTTCAATTCCAGCTGGCTGATCCTCATCTTCTCCCTCATCCTCTACAACTCCTCCCTCATTCTCTTCAATTCCAGCTGGCTGATCCTCATATTTAGCTGGTTGATTCTCATTTCCTCCCACATCCTCTTCAACTCCAGCTTGCTGATCCTCAACTTCTCCCCCATCCTCTTCGACTCCAACTTGCTGATCCTCAACCTCTCCCCCATCCTCTTCGACTCCAACTTGCTGATCCTCAACTCCTCCCTCATCCTCTTCAACTCCAACTTCCTAATCCTCAATTCCTTCCTCATCCTCTTCAACTCCAGCTGACTGATTCTCCTCTCCTCCCACATCCTTTTCAACTCCAGCTTGTTAATCCTCATCTCCAGCTGGCTGATCCTCATCTTCAACTAGTTGATCTTCATCTCCAGCTGGATGATCCTCATTTCCCATTAGCTAATCCCCATTTCCCAGAGCATCTACCCTAGTGATTTTCATCTCCACCATTTGGTTTCAAGGCATTCCACTCGATTCATGACTACTTGGGTAAAGACAACACTTTTAAAATATGTATGAATAGGTGTATGCTTCTGCCGCACCATATCCATGTAATGGGTTCTCTATTAGCAGAAGTAAAATGACATTTTCTAAGTCTTGTAAAATATGATAGGCCAACCCATCCAACTCTCTTGTATGGTGTTGACCCATCATTAGTCAGTCTAAATACCTCAAACTCATTCACTTCCTCTTTGTCTTCCTTCAGTGCCTTCCCTTTCCGCTGCTCAGGAGGTGCAGTTGCCTACAGAAGTCATTACTAGAAGAGTCACCCTACTTTTGATATATGCTTAGAAATCAGTCCCAAAAAAAAAAAACATCAGGCTTGTGATATGTGGTCAGAAATCCGTCAAAAAGAAGCAACAAAAGACCAAGGTATGAGTCACAAGGCCTATTGGTTTGATTGACTTCTGGAATATGAGATCAAAGACTATATGCATCATGTTAGTCGATCACTCAACTGTGATGGTGATCTCATCGCTCAACTGATCCTCATCTTCTCCCTCATCCTCTACAACTCCTCCCTCATCCTCAACTCCTCCCTCATTTTCTTCAATTCCAGCTTGCTGATCCTCAATTCTTCACTCATCCTCTTCAACTCCAACTTGCTGATCCTCAACTTCTCCCCCATCCTCTTCGACTCCAACTTGCTGATCCTCAACTCCTCCCTCATCCTTTTCAACTCCAACTTCCTAATCCTCAATTCCTCCCTCATCCTCTTCAACTCCAGCTAACTGATTCTCATCTCCTCCCACATCCTCTTCAACTCCAGCTAACTGATTCTCATCTCCTCCCACATCTTCTTCAACTCCAACTTGTTAATCCTCATCTCCAGCTGGCTGATCCTCATCTCCAGTTAGCTGATCCTCATCTTCAACTAGCTGATCTTCATTTCCAGCTGGATGATCCTCATTTCCCATTAGCTAATCCTTATTTCCCAGAGCTCCTCCCTCATCCTCTTCAACTCCAGCTGACTGAACCTCAACTTCAGCTGGCTGATTCTCATCTCATCCCACATCCTCTTCAACTCCAGCTTTCTGATCCTCAACTTCTCCCCCATCCTCTTCGTCTCCAACTTACTGATCCTCAACTCCTCCCTCATTCTCTTCAACTCCGACTTGCTAATCCTCAATTCCTCCCTCATCCTCTTCAACTCCAGCTAGCTGATTCTCATCTCCTCCCACATCCTCTTCAACTCCAGCTTGCTGATCCTCAACTTCTCCCTCATTCTCTTCGACTCCAACTTGCTGATCCTTAACTCTTCCCTCATCCTCTTCAACAGCAGCTTGCTGATCCACAATTCATCCCTCATCATCTTCAACTCCAACTTGCTGATCCTCATCTCCAACTAGCTGATCTTCATCTCCAGCTGGCTGATCCTCATTTCCCACTAGCTGATCCTCATTTCCCAGAGCATCTACCCTAGAGATTTTCATCTCCACCACTTGGTTTCAAGGCATTCCACTCAATTCATGACTACTTGGGTAAAGACAACACTCTGAAAATATGTATGAATAGGTGTATGCTTCTGTCGCACCATATCCATGTAATAAGTTCTCTATTAGCAGAAGTAAAATGACATTTTCTAACTCTTGTAAAATATGATAGGCCAACCCATCCAACTCTCCTATATGGTGTTGACCCATTATTAGTCAGCAAAAATTCAGCCATAATTTTTGATTATTAGGAATAAACTGTCATCTATTAAAAACTCCAAAAACTAACCCTGAGGGTATTCATTCTTGAAAGAGCTTTCTGCCATTCAAAAATAGTTTGTTCCCTATGAATTCATACAACGATACATCGCAATCGCATACTAAATTCTATTTCTGCCCACAACTCCACTAAAGTAAGTCAGTTAGAGATTAGACAAGCTGCTAATTCAGACTTCAGTAAACTGTTTGGGCCTAATTTGGCGCACCCAGTCCAAGAAATCAAAAAGCCCATATCAAATGTGGACAGCCACCAACGTTCCTTAAAAATGGGCCAGGACCACACACTCAACCCAACGTTGGAGGCCCAGAAACTATCAAACAATGAGGATGACTTGGGCTTCGAAGAAATCCAAAACTGGGCTTGGCTTGCTCAAAGTAAAGAAAGATGAGCCCAAAAGGAAACAGACCCACGTGACCTCCTGGCTTGGAAAAGTCAATAATTTCAACTAGATGTTACAGGGAATTAATGAAAATACTCTTACAGGCAGGAAGGTGTCTCCAGTTTTTACAGACAGAGATCAAAATCCTTTTTTCTATATGTATATATATATAGAAAGATGGGGCAGGCATCATTGCCGAGGGATAGCCAGACTACATTTTCTAAAAAAGATAAGTAGGATGCAGAGAGTTGTTCATCTGGAAAATCAAACTAACCATCACAAGCAGTCCTGAACTCTTAAAACGAAGAAAAGCAGGGAAGTGATGGTTTTAGAAAGCTGACTGTTGACGGTTTACTTACTAAAAAAGGATAACTTCCCTTTTTTGACACTTAAAAAAATAAAAAGATCTTGATTTAGAAAATCTGCCGCCCATTTTTAAAAGATTAAAAATCCTACTCTAGCATTTTTTCTATAAATATGAGAGGAGGTAAACAGATCAAGGGACAATCAATTAAACAACCAAAAATCAGTCAAAAAACAAAAGTTCAAAATGATCACTTGATCTCAGAAAACCTTCAACCAAATTGAAGCAACCAAAAGCTAACTAAGTCACAAGAAAGAAGCCAGCTGCAAATCGGAACTTCCAGTTTTCAGACTTAGAAAGAGTCATTCAAAACGAGATTTTTCTCGTTACAAATTTGGTTCAGCAAAAGCCAAAGCAAGCAGAGTCTAGTTTTTATTTTTGCAAGTATGAAAACCTCAACAAATTTATGGAGAGCCCTGACTAAGCAGAACAGGTATCACAGTGCAGTTCCAGCTCAGTAATCCTCAAATCCAGCCACTTCTGCCCCTCTCCGACTGAAGAGGCCGCAGTTCTGCCCGTTCAAAAAGCCTTCCAGGGCTTGAAATAGATTAAAGCTCTGCCAAACTCAAGCTTTGGTATCGATTCACAGCTGAAGCTTAGTAGTTGAAGTTGTTGACGATCCAGTCCAGCACAAGCATATCCAATCCAGCCCGGATCAGAAGCATCTACCTAGACAGAAATGGAGATCCAGCCTTCTTTTTGTCTTTCTAGAGTCAGTTTTCCCTTTTTAAGCTTTGTAAAGGAGAGCTTTGCCTGAAAACAGATCGCTTTCTTGTCATTTATTCTGGCCAGAACTTTCAGTTTTATACTGTGAAAAATTGTGAAGTCCTCACCAGACTGAGGCAAGAAAAGAACTTACTTGGGAGATATTCCTCACCCAAATTCACAATCACTTGTTTAGAAGTCAGTAACTTGGGGCGCAGGTTACCTATTTTTAGGAAGTCTGCTAGGATTTTTATTGCTAGCAGTGGCACGCTCGCACATTAAAGAAAGTTGACTTGTTGACCAGTCGATGGTTCTCAAGGCAATGAGGAATTTTACCATACCATCACAGGAACAAAAGTAAAACGGGTGAACATAAACAATTCATAAATAATAAAGTTGTATGCAAATCAAAACAAATAAAGAAGAGCATTACATTGAAAATTAATGTTCCATTTTCCAAAGTACATTTAATATTACTTACACAAGTTTTAGTGATTCCTTTTCAAGAAAGACCAACGCAAACTCTTTCTCTGTACCTTGCAGCCATGATACAAGTTTCATTTGATGTTTGCACAGAAATGCGATTCAATGCATTAGATACATATACATACAATGAAGGCAAGGAACATACACAAGTATTTCAAGAAAATAGCATGCTAAACAGGAAAGTGCTTATATATTCAGAATGCATGATTAGATAAGCTGCTATTTCAGACTTCAGTAAACTATTCCCAAATATTAAAGCTGTATGCAAATCAAAACAGAAAAAGAAGATGATGACATTGAAAATTGGTGTTGCATTTTTCAAAATACATTTAATATACTTGCACAAGTTTTAGTGGTTACTTTTCAAGAAAGACTAACTCAAAACACCCTTTCTCTGTATGTTGTTATCATAATACAAGTTTCATTTGATGTTTGCACAGAAATGCGATTTCAGTTCATAAGATACAAGTATGTCAAGAAAATAGCATACCAAACAAGAAAGAGGTCTTCGTGGTTTGGAAATTGAAATTGATTGGTTGAGATATGAGAAAAGAGAGGAAGTTCAAAATCAACAAGCAAGGATAAATTAAATAACAAGTATTTAAAGAAAAAGAAAATAGCATACAATCTTGCAAGTACATATGATACCTAGGGTTTAAAATTTGGGAATTGTGAACGGACCTGGTAGCTAGTACTAGTAGGCTTCTTTTCCTTTTTGAGTTTTGAAATTGGAGCACCCTCTACGTCAATCTCCTTGGATGCGGCCTATTTTATACAAATCTCTGGTCCGCATCGCTTCCCAACGCTGTTTAGTATTAGTATATACTACTTTTGTATTTGTTGTTGAAAGGATAATAAAACGGATGAGTAGTTTTCAGAACGAGGTGAAAAAAAACTGAAAGTCTCTTTTTAATAGATATTGTGAGCATTCATTTAAACCTTGTTCTTTTTTTCTTTTCTTTTTTATTAAAGGGAAGAATTTCATTGAACTTGCACCAATACTTGCAATAAAATCAATTGGCGAAACGGAAGGCTAAAAGTGGCCTCATTAAAACCTTGCCATATAAAACCCCCAAAGGAGGAAAATCCGATCAAGGAAAAAGAGTACCCCAGCACCTCTAAATAAACAACAGAGAAAGGGGAGCAATATCTTTCCAAAAAGACCGCAGACCTTTCTTCAAACTAAACTGGGCTAGTGCATGTGCAGCCCTATGTCCATCGCGAGGTTGAAACACCACATCAACCACCCCATGATCCGCCATTAATCATCTAATATCCTCCACCACATTACCCAAATTACTTCGCCATTCCAAATCTCCCTTGAGCATCGCCACTGCTTCTTTTGAGTCAGTTGCAAGCACAAACTGAGTATAGCCTTTAAACCCTATCATCAATAATCCTTCCTTCAATGCCACCAATTCAGTGCCTAATACATTCAACCCAGGTGGACCGAAAGTAGCAAACCCACATATGAATCTCCAGCATTATCCCTACAACAGCCCCCTAAACCTCTCATTTCTCCTTCACGGTCCAAAGCACCATCACAATTAAGAATAATGGTATGCAGAGGCAGTTGATCCTGATTGATTGGTCGAGACACCCCACACAACTGGGGTCGCACCAGACAGGATTTGTAACTTCCATATAGCTTTATAGTTCTCTCCACTAAATCTTCTACACGAGCAACCGATTTCCCATGCAACATATCATTACGTGTCTGCCATAGCTTCCATACACAACAAACAAACCTCTCCAAGTCGACTTGTGAGCAAGCTCTAATAACCGTATCAAATAAATTTGCAAAAGAGCCTCCACTAATTTTTTAAAAAACCCAGCAAAACTAGTACACCTCCAGACCTGCTTGTTGAACTTACAACTCCACAAAGCATCACAGGCATCCTCATAATATTTGCCACATCCGAAGCAAACTTGGGACAGAATCACTTTCCTCTTATACAAATTAATGGGCAAGATGTCTGAACACGCCTGTTGTGTAGATACAGCTGCACCAAAATGGGTTCAACTGCATCCTCAACTTGTGATACTCGCAAGTGCACGAGCCGTTCGGTAGTATAGCGTATGTAAGTGCGAGGTCGATCCCACGAGAATTGGTGATTGAATGATTCAATTCATTTTCCCTACACAAAACAGAAATGAAAACAAAGAACATAAAACAAGGAAGAAAGAAATAAGTAACTCAAGCAAATAAGTTCCCAAGTTCAATTAGATTAATGGATTGATTCTAGCTAAAGTATGATTAAGCCATGGTGTGTGGTCATAACCTTGTGTTCCTAATTCCCTAATTTGATCATTTGTTGTCTAACCTAAAATTAAGCATTAGGAACCCATTAAGCATAGAAGAACAATTTAAACAACCAAGCATGTATCTAATCCCTGTTGTCGAATGTCCATACATACTCTTCCTATTCATAGTTCAATTCGAATTAAAGCATGGTGTAT
>NW_018921717.1:362542-406667 GCF_002207925.1 Prunus avium | reverse complement strand
ATTAAAAGCACAAGTTTAACTCAAAAACATAACCAAATCATAAGCTAGAAGGGTACAAAATGATATACAATTATGAACCGATCAACGCCCTCCACACCAGATTCTTAATCTTACTTGGCACCTCAAGCTTCTAAAGTTGCTTCTAAAAAGATTGTCTTGCCGAGGAATCTGAGCCACCAATATCAAAGTTCTTGTCACATTGGGATAAAGACACCCGATATCCAGTTTTAACTGAGTACTTACCAGTTTTTTCTAAGTACCAGTATTGGTTGTCACCCAATTGTGCGACTAACCCTAGAGCTATGCTAGCTATTGCCTCTTCATCCTCCCCACAGAAGTGGTTTGTTAGCAAAGCCAAATCCCATGCTCCAGAATCAGTGATTAAATCAGCCACCATAGCATTCCAATCCTATCCTACATTCCACAACGGTTTAAAAGTACACGGTTTAGGAATCCACTTGTCATGAAAAATCCTAATTGAATTCTCGTTCCCAACTCGCCAAACCAGCCCTTCCTCAATAACCTCCCGTCCCCACAAAATAGATCGCCATATCAAAGACGGAGAATGACCTAGAGGGGCCCCCATGAAGTCTCCATGTGGAAATATCGAGCCTTCAGAATCTTTGCCACCAGAAAGTTGGGTTTCTCTGAAATACGTCACGCCTATTTCGCTACCAAAGCTTTATTGAAAGCTTCAAAATTCTTAAAGCCAAGACCCCCCATACATTTAGGTTGACATAGCTTTTGCCACCCCATCCAATGTATGCCTCGTTGATTAGATTTCCCCCACCAAAACCGAGCTATCATAGCCAATAATCTTTGCACAAGGTCTGCAGCAATTGAAAAACTCTCATTGTATATGTAGGAAGAGCCTGCCCAACTGCCTTGATTAATACTTCATTTCCTATCGCCGACAGGAGCTTTATGTTCCAATTATTTAGCTTGCACCACAAGAGCTCCTGAACATAATTAAACATTTGGGATCTATTTCGAGTAGTTAACGTGGGCAAACTGAGGTAGCATTCATGGCAAGCCACAATCCGCACTCCAAGCATCTCTGAAATCAATTGCTTCATTATAGGATCTGTCTTGGGACTGAAACATGCTGCAAACTTGTCAAAATTAATTTTTTGGCCTAAGGCCATTTTGTACAATCTGAGAATATGAAGAAAATTTGCACAATCAGATAAATGGGCATCACGAAAAAGCAAACTATCATTAGCAAAAAAAAGATGGGAAATAGTGGGGGCTCTACTAGCCATTGAAATTCCATTGATTTGTTTCGTTATGAGAACACATGATAACAAGGTAGACAACCCTTCCGCGCATATTAAGAACAGATAAGGCAAGAGGGGGTCGCCTTGCCTAAGCCTTCTTGTAGGCACAATCATGCCTGTCACCACCCCCCGAACCTAGATAGAATAGGTAACAGTGGACACGCAATCCATGATAAGCTCTACCCATCGATCACTAAAGCCCAACCTCCGAAGCATAGCTTCAAGGAAACCCCACTCCACTCTATCATAAGCTTTAGACATGTCCAATTTTAGGATCATCTTCTTCAGACCACTACCTCCCTAACGTTTAATAGCATGAACACTTTCGAAAGCCACAATAATGTTGCCTGTAATGAGTCTTGCTGGAACAATGCACTCTGAAACTCCGAAATAATAAAAGGCATAATTTCCTTCACCCTATTAACCAATGTTTTAGATATGAACTTGTAGAGCCCTATACACAAGCTGATTGGTCTAAACTTGATGACCTTTGTCGGCCCATTAACCTTCGGTATTAAAGTGAGGAGAGTATGGTTTATAGCCTTGACACTAGCCCCTTCATTCAAAATATTCAAGCAAAAATTCACTACATCATCCCCAACTGTCCCCCAATATTTTTGATAAAACAAAGCCAGCATATCGTCCACCCCCAGCGACTTGGTCTGAAGCATATGCCCCAACGCAATTCCAATTTCAGCTCTTGAGAACGCTAAGCTGAGCCTATTGTTATGTTATGCAGTAACCACATGCCTAATCTCCTTCGTAACTGTCTCAGTCTCATTCAAACCATTTGTCTAGAACAAGTCTTGAAAATAGTCACAAAAGATGGTGGAGATTTGCTCGTTGGACGTACACCAAACTCCATGATCATCAAAAATACCTTTAATCAGATTCTTTCGGCCCCGCATCTTGGCATGTTCATGAAAGAATTTAGTATTTTGGTCCCCAAATTTCAGCCAAGAAACCCTTGACCTCTGTCGCCACAAAGTCTCCTCTCTATCCAACACCACATCCATTTCCCGAGTTAGACTTCCTTGTTGATAGGCCACTGCTGCTGTAAATGGTTGCCTTTGCAACACATCTAATTTTCGCTACAAATTTTTAATCTTACTAGGTATTCGACCCACTTTCTCAGTATTCCACCTATGTAAAAATCCTTGACATACTCTCAATCTGTCAACAATCATCCATGTACCAAACCTCCATGCTTGAGTAATAACATCTTTGCACCCTTCAGCAGTAGTCCACATTTCCTCGAACAAAAACAACTTATCCTTTCCTCCCTCAATGGGGACTACAGGTAGGTAAGGATAGGTAAGTGGTCTGACACCACAGAATTTAGATGATAAGTAATTGCTTCGGGGAAAGCCAACCTCAACTCTCCATTTTCCATTATCCGATCCAGACGAAGCTAAACATTACCTGCTCCATGCCACCTATTAGACCAAGTGAATTTGTAGCCTTGAAAGCCAAGAGATGACAAACCACAGTCGTCAAGTGCTTCCCTAAACTCCCTCATTTGCGAAAATGGTTGGAAACGGCTACCAAAGTACTCATGTGCTACTGTAATCTCATTAAAATCACCTCCTACCAACCATGGCCCAGTTACTATCCCTGTAATCCAACGCAACAGATCCCAAGAGTGACGTCAAAGTCTTGTTTCTGGATTACCATAGAACCTCGTAAACCTGATTGACTCCGTAGCCAAACCATTCACCATTGCATCAATATACCCCGAGGAAAAAAGAAATGATATTTACATCCATCCCCTGCTGCCAAAAGAGAGCTAACCCTCCTAACCTTCCATCTCTACTCACGCTAAAACACCCCACCACTCCTAATTTCCGTTGAATAACTTCCATTTGGCACAATGTCTGTTTAGTTTCCGCTAAAAAAACAATACATGGATTTTTATCTCTAAGAAGAAAACTTAGAGCATGGAATGTTCGTGGATTGCCCAACCCACGAACATTCCAGCATAGTATCGTCATTTCTCGTGATGGGCCCTATTTCCGGGACCCATCATGGTTTTATCAGCTTTGGTAATTCGACCCTCAGAAGATCTCGTTCCATCAAGGCTTGACTCGACACTTCTCCTTGAGATATTACCCTTTGGGGAGTTAGCTCTAGGTCTTGTACCCCCCACTCGAAAAACATGGCGTTGACCTACTACACCTTGCCCCACCCGTTATGGAGCCTTAGCCACGCTCAAACCTTCATTGGTATCGCCCAGTAGCACCTTGAGTCTCTCCTGCTAAAACACCATCAGATGGCACCGGTTCCACACTGTTATTTTCCATGCCCCCAATTTCCTTCAAATGAGTTAAATCACTAAGCCACTTTCATGTATTCATTCTTCTCCTTTTAAATAAGCTCACCAAGGGCCTACCTAATCCATTGTCCACATCCATCACCACCCCACCCAAGCCATGCTCACCAAAAGCCTCCTCAAAAGATCTGATTGTCCCTAAAATCTTTGGAGTAGTAGCCCCAACAAGGTCACCATGCTCTGGAGCATCATCCATCAACCCATATCTCTTATCTATTAGACCGTTCTCTGCCTTAATACAGTATACCTCCTTCATAACTTTTTTCCTTCTTCCATACTATTCATACACGATGGCCCCTAATTGTTTTAGACTACAGGAGTATCCCACATGATCAAGTTTGCCACAAAAGAGACAGAAAAAAGGAATCCTCTCGTACTCTATCTCATATTGTTTGGCCGGTTCATCCAGCGCAAGTCTGAGTGTAACACACCGCTTTAAGGGCTCAGTAACATTAAGTCCCACTCTGATGCATAGAAAACTCACTAAGATACTTCCTTATCCGTTCCCCCGTCGCCGGTGTTAAGACAATAGGGGGAATGCATCGGACTCACACCCAGAAATTCTGAGTGTCCAAAGGGACCGACACAGGGTCCACGCTTCCATCAGTCTCTGCCAACAATACCAGCGCCCTATCGAAAGTCCATGGTGACCCCTTCATCACTTTCTTCCTGTCAAAGTCAGATTTGAAAAAGAACAATAATCTCGTAGGATCTTCCAACGGCACAACAGAAAACTCATGCCAAGTATGCCATATTTTCTTCATCGTTCCAATCAGTGCCTCTTTATGAAAAACCCTTGTTGTCAACAGCCTCCTCACCATCAAAAACCTCTCCGCCTTCAACTTTGCTAATTCTTCTACCCCAACGACCTCAAAAGCCTCAGATTCCAAGATTGCCAGATTAGAAGTTTGCCCAGTCACGAGATTGTCGACGGACGCCATCAGCCACTCAATAGCCTTTCCCACGAAGCCTAACCCCTAGTAAAGCCAGTAGGGAGAAAAACCCCGTCGAGAAACACACTAGACAGGTACTGAGCGAGTCACCTGCACGAAAACGTACCCCCCAAGCTTCAAAAAGACAAACCCTAGCTGCCAACTCGTAAGACGGAGGTGCTAGAAAAACCCTAACCTAGAAGAGGCGCTAGGAAACCCTAACCTAATAGGAAGGGACTTACTCGCAAAAAAAGAAAAAAAAGAATTACCTTGTTCTCTTTTTTAAGCTTTTTGTCTGTTGGTTTTTTTGTGTGTGTGTGTGCGTGTGTGTGAAACTTTTGTTCTTTTCTCCTTGTCGTTTTTTAACTATTGTTTTTCTTGTTCCATTAAATTTTTTTTTTTTAAGTTTTCAAAATTCATTTTTATCTTTTCCATTTGTTTAATAGATAATATTTATACCTTTTATTTACTAATTGGCTAACTTTTTTTTTTTTATATGTAAAATGTATGTAGTACATAACTTTGAGGAAGATTCAGTTACGTCTAACTTTGTTGTAATGACAATTAAGATAGTGTTTGCAATGCCGTGTGTCCACAAAACTATAATGGTTCTTAGTAGCAACTAAAATGGGGATGACAATGGGCCGGTTAGTAGTCGAGTATGACAATATCATCTATGTTCCCGCTCCTATCCCCAATAAGAATTTTTGGGGATTCTATGTCCCTGTCTAGGGGTTGTCTCCAATATCCGCTTCGAATCCCAGATTTTTTTATTTTAATTTTTTTAATCTTACATTATAACATTTAAATTTCACTTTAGGTTATCATTTAACTTGATTACATTAGAAACAATATTGGACATTGTAGCAAAAACTTAACTACACTGTAACAAACCAACAAAAAAATATATGAAAAAACACGGCAATTTTGCAAACAAATGAAAATACCCACACAAAAAACTTAACAATACTGTAGCACTATAGCATCATCAAATAATTGGGGCGGGAAGAATTATAATGACTAATAAGATATGGAAAATACATAAATGATTACATCAAATACAGGGATTCCCGAATTTTAAAAATCCCAAATTGAGGACGAGGTCGGGGATGATATTGTCATCCCCAACCCCGGCTCAATAAGTGATATATTTATTTTTATTTAATAAATATATAATATAATATAACCCAAAGAACACTGAACCTCCATTTGGTAAGCTGCAACTCCTTTTTGTTTTAGCCATAATAATTTGTCCCCAAATTAGTTGTGATTGTAATAATCTTTCAATGTTATAGATGCCCAGATGTCTACAATCGATGAGGAAAATAAGGATGAAGATGGATTTCTTCACATCACCTTCAGAGTATGTCCAGCAGCTTGTTTTGGACTCGGGCTGGGGGGTTTTGGGAGAAAAACGGACTTCAGCAGTTGAGGCTAGCCCGAGTTGCATGTGGGGGCCACGAAGACGAGCTGGCCCAAGGGCACGTCCAGCCCCATATCCAAAACTCGGGGGGGCTGATGTCAGCAACAAAAAATTTAAAAAAATATCTACAAAAAATACAAAAAAATTCAGAATTTTTTTACATAAATACTTAGTCATATTTTTCACTTCCCACATCAAAAATCTTATCCGAAAATATTGTCCAAATTAATTGTTTAGATAAAAAAATTAGTGAAAAAAACAAAAAAATGAATAGTATTTGCCCTAGCACCCCCCTTGCCATGGCAAAGGTCTCACTGCTGGAAGTGCTCTCAGTGGTGAAGGAAGAGTTTGGATCCAATGAAGAGCAAGAATGCTCTGTATCAGTGATCTGACCTGCTTAGTCATTGTAGTTTAGGCCTTTGCTCAAATGTGACGGGTCAAAACTTGGGCAACATCATAATATGGTGGGAGGAGTCATTTGGTGAGTTTTGAGTGAAATCCAATCGCTAGAAGTAGGGGTGGCAATTTCGGACACGACCCGATACACGACTCGAAACCCGCACGATAAAAAAACAGGTCAATTTCGGGTCAACCCGTTCTGACCCGTTTAATAAACGGGTGGGTTTCGGGTCAACCCGCTAACCCGCTATAATACCTATCTAACCCGTTTATTAAATGGGTCGTGTCACGGGTCGTGTCAACCCGTGTACAACCCGTGTACCCGCTAAAAAATGAAGAGAAATGGAGACTTCAACACACACACAAGGGGTTTCGAACCCCTACCACCCTCATTTCTCTCAAACGTCTTATCCACCATGCTACATACAACTTTGTGATTTTTTGGTATGCCTTTTGATATTTATAATGTTTCTTTTTCTTTTGTGTTTTCCTTTCTTTTCCCGTCTCTCTTCTCCTATTTTTTTTTTCTTTCTTCTTTCTCCTCTTTTTTTTTCTTTCTCTCTTTTCCTTTCCTCTTCTCTCCATAAATATATAATATAATATAACCCAAAGAACACTGAACCTCCATTTGGTAAGCTGCAACTCCTTTTTGTTTTAGCCATAATAATTTGTCCCCAAATTAGTTGTGATTGTAATAATCTTTCAATGTTATAGATGCCCAGATGTCTACAATCGATGAGGAAAATAAGGATGAAGATGGATTTCTTCACATCACCTTCAGAGTATGTCCAGCAGCTTGTTTTGGACTCGGGCTGGGGGGTTTTGGGAGAAAAACGGACTTCAGCAGTTGAGGCTAGCCCGAGTTGCATGTGGGGGCCACGAAGACGAGCTGGCCCAAGGGCACGTCCAGCCCCATATCCAAAACTCGGGGGGGCTGATGTCAGCAACAAAAAATTTAAAAAAATATCTACAAAAAATACAAAAAAATTCAGAATTTTTTTACATAAATACTTAGTCATATTTTTCACTTCCCACATCAAAAATCTTATCCGAAAATATTGTCCAAATTAATTGTTTAGATAAAAAAATTAGTGAAAAAAACAAAAAAATGAATAGTATTTGCCCTAGCACCCCCCTTGCCATGGCAAAGGTCTCACTGCTGGAAGTGCTCTCAGTGGTGAAGGAAGAGTCTGGATCCAATGAAGAGCAAGAATGCTCTGTATCAGTGATCTGACCTGCTTAGTCATTGTAGTTTAGGCCTTTGCTCAAATGTGACGGGTTGTCAGACTGAGGTCAGACTTTTCATGCTCAGTCTAGTGGGCTACTCCTCCCTCCCTAGATCATGCAATGGCAATGCAAACCACCTGCCTATAAATAGAAGACCAAAAGAAGGGAGAAGGAGACTGACTCTTTCTTTTCACTTAGCATAGCTCTATTCTTGTATAATTGGCAAACCAGTTGTAACAAGGATTCAAATCAATACAAGTACCGTGTTCTTCCACATCTCCATCCCAACTCACGCACTTTGATCCTAGTTATCTTGTATCCCCTCTAGGGTCAAGGAAAGCGAAGCCCGGCCCACCGACCGACTAAGTAACTTGTAAAGGTTGCCGCCACGTGGGACTCAGTCATCTCACCTAAACGAATGAATGAAACCCAAGGGAAAAGCCCAAGAACAATTAATTAAGACAGCACCAAACTGCGCACTGCGCACAGATAACTTGTCCAAAACATAAATAAAATAAATAAAACCTCCACCTGTTATAGCAGGTTTTCTTTTTATTTTTTTACAAATTAATTGGCATGTGCACTGCACATGCTTCATAAACAACAAATGGTGCATGGGTGCACCTGGTGCACCGTAGAAGGTGCCCCAATTCCCTCCACTTTCTCCTCTTTCTCCTCCCTTCGTCTTCAACCCAGAAACCCTACAATTCCCAATTCCATAGATTACATACACCTATACATTCACAAACACGAACCCTGTTTTTTGTTTAATTTCATTCGATTTGTATCAAACACATTGCAATTTCCCCTTCATCCAACATGTCTATCAACATGAAAACCCTAACCCAAGCCCTGGCCAAGACCGCTGCGGTCATCGAGAAGACCGTACAGACCACGGTCCAGGAAGTCGCGGGACCCAAACCTCTCCAGGACTACGAGCTCTTCGATCAGATCGGGTCGGCCGGACCGGGTCTGGTCTGGAAGCTGTACTCGGCCAAGGCGGCTCGTGAGTCCAACCGGGCGCACCAGTACCCCACAGTCTGCGTCTGGGTTTTGGATAAGAAGGCTTTGTCGGAGGCCCGCGTGCGTGCCGGGTTATCCAAGGCGGCGGAAGATGCGTTTTTGGAGATCATTCGGGCCGATGCATCGAGGCTGGTGAGGCTGAGGCACCCCGGGGTTGTGCACGTGGTTCAGGCGTTGGATGAGAACAAGAATGCCATGGCAATGGTCACGGAGCCGTTGTTTGCCTCGGTGGCCAATACGCTTGGGAATGTGGAGAATGTGGCTAAGGTGCCTAAGGAGCTTAAAGGAATGGTAGGTAGCTCTAGTGGGCTTCAATTGTTTTTTGTGAATGACGGATTTGAGTTTGGATAATGTAATGTATAAATGCATGTTTGGTTCATTCCGGGCCTTCTGATTATTGCAAGGTAGTTTAAATCTGTGAAATGCTCGCTAGGATTTAATTTCTTTAATGTGGATCAGTAAATTACCCACTTGAATTGTAATGTAGCTGTGTGGTTTTGAGAATGATACATCTGATTAGTGTTAATAAGATGCCCGTTTCAATTTGAATGGTCCTATACAAAAGAAATTGTAGAACAAGAGTTGTCTGTATGCTGTGAAAACTGCAGCTTCCGTAGAACTGATAACTCACCAATAATAGATAAATTTGTTTAATATACATATTTTAATAGAACTGATTCTCCAACTTGATAAATTTGTTTGCGTAGCTTCACATTGATGTTTAATATGCATATACTCTTTTTTGACTGAGAGATCCAAGACCTTATGAGCAACTTCAATACTATTGGGCTTATTATATTGAAATTAGTAAAAGTAAAATTACAAGATGAGGACATGACAAGTTTTTACCCAGAACAGAATCTTTGTTTGGAAAATATATGTTTGTAAATGGGTTTGTAAATTTTGTGGGGGATGGGTATTTTCCATCTGTCCAAAGGAAGTATGCTGTCGAAAATATTCTTCTATGGAAACTGGACTTTTTTTAGTCAATTTCCTATCTGTCGGGCACTATGGGTTGATCCTGTGGTATCATAGCTTGCTCAAAAGGATTTTTGCTTGCCAGGAAATGGGTTTGTTGGAGGTGAAGCATGGTTTGCTCCAGATAGCAGAATCCTTGGACTTTCTCCATAACAATGCGCATCTTATTCATCGGGCTATATCACCTGAGGTAACAATTGTTTGTTTTCACAATATTTAAAATATGTAGAAGTGAAATTTGTCAACATTTGACCTCACTTAGAGATATTTTCTCTTTTGTTAATCTGGAGGGTAGAATATTTACAAGACTATATGCCCTTGTTGTCCGCGCTAGTTTGAAGATATATTTACTAAGGAAAAGACCATATTTTCATTTTATTGCTTGATATTTATTGATCAATTCCCTTAATGAATACAATAAATTTTTTTCTGGTCAATTACTTATCGTGCTTGTCCTTCAAGTTTGAGTTCCAAGGCATATTGAATGTCAATTTAATGCGAAATCATATTTCTGCAGAATGTCTTTATTACATCAAGTGGAGCTTGGAAGCTTGGTGGATTTGGTTTTGCAATCTCAACAGATCAAGCCTCGGGCAATATGGCTAATGTTCAGGCATTCCATTATGCTGTGAGTGAAGTCGTTGATAGGATTTGTAAATAAGCTTATTATACATAGAATTCTATTCCCCCTCCGCATTTGGTAATCTTGTGAATTCTTGATTTCTGTTCTCCAGCACATTATTAATATACATTTGGCTTGTAGATCTTGGTCTCTTATTCATTGTATCATTTACGTTTTGCATGTACCCACATTTGTGAATCTATGAATGTCTTCATTTTCTTCCTTGTTTCACTTCTATGTAGTTGCTTTTGCAACAACTTTGAATGATCTTTCTTGCACACCAGACTTCTTTCCAAATAGTTAAGAGTTTGGCCTTTTCTTTTATGAGCCATATGCTGTTTCCTTGTGAAAATGTTGACTTTCACTTTTTAGGTTTATTTATTTAAGCTTATTATATCAATGGAGAAGATCAATTTATGTGTTATTCAGCAAAAAAGAAGATGAATACATATTTTTCCCATGAGCCATGTGTACCTATCATTATTTGATTTGGTATGGGTTGCACAGGAGTATGATGGTGAGGACTCAGTACTTCCCCTTCAACCATCATTGAATTACACTGCTCCTGAACTTGCTAGGAGCAAAGAATCTTCAACTGGATGTTCTTCTGATATTTTCAGCTTTGGATGTCTTGCCTACCACTTGATTTCTCACAAGCCTTTGCTTGACTGCCACAACAATGTCAAGATGGTAATTTTGTTTTGAAGTCTTCACTCTTTCATACAAATGTGGGTGTTTTAATTGGTAGCTTTTTTCATATCCGGAAAACACAAAAATAGCTTGTATGATATGCTTATCTCCTTTAACAAGGATCATCACCAATTTCTGGCTGCTACTTCGCCTTCATTTAATGTGCACTAAAAATTGGTCATGCAAGTGATTCTCATGCTCGATCTATGATTCTGTATATGTTGTTAATTCTACATTTGTCTTCTGCAGTATATGAATACCTTAAGTTACTTATCTAGTGAAGCCTTTTCCTCTATTCCTCCGGAGTTAGTTCCTGACTTACAAAGGATGCTCTCTACAAATGAGGCTTTCAGGCCAACAGCAATGGATTTTACAGGTAAATACATGAACCTTATTGTAATGGAGCTTTTCCATATAGGGAAAACATTCCTCTGCTTCCAAACCAATCGATGTAAAATAGAGAGAAAAATAGAATACACAAGAGATGTTTGAAGAGACAGAGAAGGATAAGTTGAGGCAAAGTATGGCAAAATCAAGTCTGTATTACTATTCATCAATATGCCAGAAGTCTCAAAAACTATTACTAGAAATGTTATGTATATAGGCTTTGCAAAATGATTAAGGACTTAATAATAAACCTAGTAACTAAATTCCCAAATTCGACTGATTAAAAGTAAATAATAATTAAATCTCTTTTTTTAGTTTTAACAGATAGAAGCTAAACAATACTAATCTCATTTATTTATTTATGTCTAAATAAATAAAGATCTCCTTGCGTCACGAACCCCTCTCTCTCTCTCTCTCTCTCTCTCTCTCTCGATAATTTTCAGGGTAGTTTATATGCATTGCAACAAGAAATAATATAACGTAAGAGAAGATAAGAAAGAAGATTACTGGAAGATTGTGGAGTTCCTCCTCATTAGCAGTGTGGAACATCATTTATTGAGTTGTAGGGAGTTCATCAAGGCCTTAACAATTTTATGCTCTTATTAAACACTTCACCTACAAGTGTAAGTTGCAAATTTATTTGAATTGCCTGCAATGTCTCTTTCCTCTAAGCTAAACAGCAGAAAATGATAAATCCTTAGTGTGCAATGGCATGAC
The DNA here is from genome assembly GCF_002207925.1 of Prunus avium. Next base: position 394,663 of record NW_018921717.1, on the reverse strand, counting down.
CGTTTGTAAAAGCCCTAAGGCATTACTGAATCCTCCATCATTATTAAAGGTGAGAGTGCATGAGGAATTCACGTTGTTCTTTTCCTGATACATGACGATCACTCCCAAATCTTCTTGAATGCTCTTCGTGGAAAGCCAAAATTAATGTAGAATCATGTATAGAATTTGTTTGGTCATGCTTGATTATATTTTGTTGCTATAATCTCTGCAGTACATTTGGCTGGAATATTAGTGTTTCGTTACATACTAAGTGAACATGGATTGCCATTTAACTCAGGATCGTGTTTGTTTATAATATTATATTTTTCGCAGGTTCTCCATTTTTCCGGGATGACACTAGGTTGCGTGCTCTTCGCTTTCTCGACCACATGCTTGTATGCATTTGCATTTCAGCGTAACCAGTGCATGCTTCTATGATAAAGTTACCCCTGGAGTAATATATTAAAAGAAAAAAAAAATGTTCACAGCAATAAAAAAATTACTTGCTCCTAAATTTTTTATTTACTTGCAGGAAAGGGATAACATGCAGAAGTCTGAATTCCTGAAGGCATTATATGATATGTGGAAAGATTTTGACTCTCGTGTATTGCGCTATAAGGTTTGAGTTCATTCTTGTCTGATCAAGTGATGTGTCATTTATTTATCTCATCTATTTTTACAGTATATATGTTTTGTGTAATTAAACATGAATGTTTGAAGTATGTTGAATTGTTGATTTTGGAAACGAAAATTCAACAAACAAAGATTAATGAAATAAAGACCACATGATGATTTTTGTGTTTGGTTAAAGAAAGAAAGAACTCTTCAGTTACATGTGTCCTATATTATTTAGCTGTACTGGTGGAAAACTAAATTAATTGAAATCGGGGAATCTGGGTATCTGGTTATACCTGTTAGTAATTTGCTTTTCATGATTATTGCATTCTCTAGTTTGGCTGACCCCAGTGCTGCAGATATTAATTTTTTCAGTGGGACCGCTTGAATGATTGAACATGCTCTGTATTATCTTATTTCTAGGTACTGCCGCCGCTTTGTGCAGAACTCAGGAATTTGGTTATGCAGCCAATGATTCTGCCCATGGTTCTCACGATTGCAGAGTCTCAGGTACTAATTGCTTCACCTTTGTGATTGGAGATCTGCCATCACTGTACCTACAACAAAAGCTTTGTGAATTAAATCTTAAGCTATGTAACTGCTCAGGCTTGTGAGTGACTGTAAACGAATCCTGTAGTGCTTGTTATGGGGTATTAGATTATATCATAGTTCCAATAAAAAAGATTGTAGCAATGATGGGTGTTAGAGTTTTTATGTTTGGGTTAGTTCAGGCAGTCTAGCAAGTTTTATTTTTGTTGCTGTAGTTTGAAAGTGGTCTTCACTATGGGCTTCAATTTCTACAGACTTTGGAGATATATCTTTTAAGATTATTTGTTTAGATTGGAAAGCAGCCATCCGTTAATTTCCCAGGCCAAGTTAGTTTTTTCTTCAGGTTTTTCTGTATGCTAGAGGTTTGGGGATCTGGTTTTCGTCTAGTTTTTATATCTTTGTTTTAGCCTTCTTTTGTGGTCATCTTGACCACTGCTGTATTTTATTGTTATATGCAATAAAATTTGTTTCTTTAAAAAAAGAAAAAAGAAAAAAGTGGACTCCTTGTCCATAGTTGTTCACATGTCGTTTTTCAGAATCCCTGGAATGGGAAGAAAGCCAATGTTTTATGGGGCTGTAGTGTATTGGCTATTCTTTGGGTGGTTTGGTTTGAACGAAAGAGATTAATTTTTGAGGATCAAGCAGGTCGCGAAACAGAGGAATTGTGGGAGAAAGTTAGACTATGTTCTTCACTATGGACCTCGACTTCTTCAGTCTTTAGAGATGTCCTTTAGGGTTATTTGGCTGGATTGGAAAGCAGCCATTTCCTAGCTATAGGTTGTTTGTGCACTACTGGGGTTCTTTTGCTAGTAGCCTAAGGTTTGTTCAGTCTAGTTGCTCTTTCTTTGTTTCTGTTTCTTTGTGGCCAACTTGGCCATCTCTGTATTTTATCTATTGCAATAAAATTTGTTTCCTTAAAAAAAACATTTCGTTTTTCTTAAGAAAATATTAGTTTCTTGTCAAGAGAAAAATGTTGTCAGTTCACTATTTATATCTCCTAAATGGTTTCCCATTATTCATAGCTCATATTCCAATATTCTCTTCTAACTTCAATTTCAAAAAGTACCATAGAGGTAAGATGGGAATTATAACATGTCATTTAATTTGATACATTTTTCCCATATATATCACTATAAGTATAAATCACATGTTGGTCCTGCTTGAGACCCCCTTGGTTGCTAGGCTAACCCCCTCTGTGTTTTTTGTTCATGAACTAACATGAACTAACAATTATACCCAATCATTTTATTCCATATTAATATTTTTATTCAATTGGAGAAACAGCCATGGCTACTGGCCATGGTGGACTGGCATCCATGGGTGTAGAGGTGCTGATCCATTTGCAACAGGGGAAGGGCTGGAATGTATTTTACTTTTTTTTTCGGTTTTTTTTTTCCATATGTAAAATTAAAAAATTACCAACTAAGGGAGGGGCTAACTGAGCAAATGTAGGATTCAAATAATGCCACTCTAAAACATGTGAATTTTTAAATGATCCAGGCAAAGAATTGTGTAATGATTTCATCATTGTTATCACCATCATTTTTGCTGTCATCATTAACTGCCGTGACGTTTATATTTGCAAAAAGTGACACGATAATTAAGATATCAAATGATGAAGTACTGAGCCCAAAGTATTCTAAATACACACTCCTCTAACTATCAAACATACGCACATCTTCAGGGGACTGTGAATGCTTTTTCTTTCATAATCATGGGTTAGTTTTTCAATTGGATTAATGGAGTTGATGCCTTGAAAATTAATGTAGGATAAGAATGACTTTGAGCTATCAACGTTGCCAGCTCTTGTTCCTGTGCTGAGTACCGCTATGGGTGACACATTATTGCTGCTTTTGAAGCATGCAGAACTCATAATCAACAAGGTAAGAGAAGATGCTCTGTTCTTCATGGTTTAAAATATTAGTTGCATTCTGTAGTTTAATCCTTGTGGTCTTGTTTGTGTACTGTTGCTGTTTGGTGCATGAAAAGGGATGCTGATTCCTAGGCATGAAAAAAGATAAGGAATCTGAAGTTATTTAAAATGTTGTCCTAATGGATTTTCTCATACCTTTGTCAGTTCTATTTTTTTTTTTCTTCTCACATAAAGTTTTCATTTTTTTTCATGTTTATCGTGGGGTTTAGAGCCACAGTTCTCTGCGTAGTACTGTAGTTTTAATTTGGTTATAAGAAGCTGCTATCACAAATGTGCATGTCTTAAATATTATTTTTAAAACTTTGTTCAGTTATGTTTTGCAACTCACTCAATTCCTCTCAACTTAACTATGCCTTAATCCCGATAGTTTACTGCTTTGGGGTTGGCTATAAGAGTTCTATCCGATACTAATTGGGTTTCACCAGATGAATCTTCGGCCAGTTAACCCTATCCAGAGCTTTTGTTTTTGATTGTCAGAGACAGTGTCTTTCATTCTTGAACTTTAAGACACTGGAAGCCTGTACCATGCGGTATCAAAATGTTTTGAGTCTTTTTCACCTTTCCAACCATATATTCATTTGCTCTCTTATCAGAAAGAAAATTTGTTCATTAGCTTATTACTCCATGCAGTGGAGGAAGTTCAGAATCAAAGTATATCTCAGATTTATTAATGGATTCATTTCAAGCTTGTTTCTATGGTTAATTGTCGATGAACCTTATAAATATATCTGCTGGGCTCCAATAGACTACTACTTTGTTAGTAGATACTTTTTCCATTATTGAGTTACATTCTTATTTTGTTATGTATGTATTGTAGACTATGCAAGAGCACTTGATATCACATGTCCTGCCCATGATCGTTCGAGCATATGGTGATACTGATGCTCGCATACAGGAGGAGGTTTTGAAAAAGTCCTCTTTCCTTGCTAAGAAACTTGATGCTCAGGTGAGCATGCATTGTCATTCTTTTGGAATGTATATATATATATATATACGTGTGTGTGTGCGTGTGTGTGTGTATTCTTCCAATTTTTCTTCATCATCAATGGTTAGACATGTTTATGGAGTTGCTTTTGTGATACGATAAATTGTTGGAGAGATAAAGTGTTGTTAACAACTACTTCAAACATAAATCATAACAACACAGGACCAAATAAAAAATTATAGTCTCCTATTTAAAAGGAATATCTGCAGTCTAAATTTAATGTTGAATGCTATTTTTGAAAGAAATGGAACAAATGTTGGTTTATTTGGTTATCCAATGATGAGCTCATGATGTGCTGGCTGAAGTTTGCCATTCTGTTTGAAGTAGATCCTAGCTCTGTGAGCTTAATAATTATGCGTTTGGCATATTATAAGTTACATTTCAGTTGCTTGAGATGTTTTTACAAAAAAATTTTGATTTATTTACCATTAAAGCCTTATACTTCAACAGTGGAGCTCTGTACCAAATTAAGTGAGTTTCTGGATTATACCCCTGGCTATTTTGAAGTTCATCTTATTAGATGTTTTTTCTTTTTCTTATATACAAAAATGTTTGTAGCACATGGACAACGATAAACAAAAACTATATTATCTGCTTAGAGTTTTAGTATCTTTCTTGTGAATGATCATTTTACTAGAGCTACTAGTATGTATTGTCTTATATTTTCATTCTTTCCAGCTAGTGAAACAAGCTATTCTGCCTCGTATTCATGGCTTAGCTCTCAAAACAACTGTTGCAGCGGTATGTACACTTAATTGATACTTTTTATTTGACTTGTCGTTTCTTAGGTTTAATTTAAGCACATTCTTGTTATGCATTCACCTTAGATGATATCAATATGTTCTTTCCATTTGTGCATTGGATCTTATCACTGTTGTAACATTTTTGTATGAGCATTCTAAGTTAAAAGACGTTTTGGTCCGCTCATTGTGAAATTCACAATGAGAGGTACTCATCGTTGTTATCGTCATGCATTCCTTTGTCCAATGGTGTGGAACTGGCTAATGTATTCTGGTTTTATTTTGTTTTCTTTTCTATGCAATATCTCATATTATGTATATTTTTCTCTAATTTTTTTTATTTACTTCTCATGTAAGTTTTTGTCAGCCTCTTGGTCTCTTATCTTCTACTTTAAGTTAACTAATCGTTCCTTTGAGTGTCACTCCCTTTCTTCTCCTATTATATTTCATTTTATTGTGCTTTAATATGTAGCACTCTATCCCATAAAGAGTAGTTGACCTAATCATAGTTATTTGGACCTTTAAAAAAATAATTTATAAACGCACTCTTTTATCACCTAGTGTACCACGAGCTTGTCTGAATTTTGTACATCCTGTGCTAGTTGTGTATCGCGTGCACATATATTTCCTGTCATTTTGCATTACTGATTCTTAATGCAGGAAATGACTTGATTCAATGGGTTATTACCTCCTAACTTGTCAGAAGTATAATTATTTTGTTTGTTGAATTTGCAACCCCCATATACTGCTTCTTTAATCCCACTAATTCTTAAACCTTTTGATTGTAATGGGTTTGTCCATGTTTCTACTTTTGAGGAAGTTGACTCACTGCCATTCATTAATTAGCATACATCATGAAATGACTTCGTGCATATCCTTGTTATTTCATCGAAGGACTTCTAAGCAGGGTTTAGTGCTGAACTCGTGATGATTAGTGTAATCCTACTTTTATCTGATTAATGAGAACTCAGTTTCTTTGTAGGGCCCACCATAGTATATCTTTTGCTACTCCATCATAGGCTTTTGTGATTTATTTACTTATGCCATTCTCCATTGAGTGTTTAGTAAGTAGATGCTGGATTGTCTCCATAGAGGATCTATTTGGCATAAATCCAAATTGGCTATCAGGCAGTGTTTGATTCTTCCATTATATTTTGTTTTTCCACTTTCCCATATTTCATAGCGTGATTCGTCAATTCCTCGAGGAGTTTACAGCTCCGCATCCCTTTTATTTTCATATATTGGTATTGTAGTGCTCTTCCTCCACTCATTTGCAGTGTATCTTCACTTTAAATTTTATTTGATAGTTTTTTTAGCCACTCAGCTCTTACATTTTCATAGTTTTTGGTATTTTTAAAATATGTTTCCCCCATCTTTGTAAGTAACTCCACCAAACTCTTTAGTGTTAATTGGAGTTTCATTCTTATATTTGGTTCATTGTTTCCAATTAATAGTACGACATTTAATAATCCTTGAAAATCCTTTTCTCATATATCGAAATGTATTTCCTATTAATTTTTTTTTATCTAAACTGTCTTTATCTGTGAAGTATGTTTTTTAAGCACTATCTATATCTGGTTCTACGTCCATCCTATTTGGATTTTGTTTTCAGTCTATTTTTATTAATAAAGTCTGTTCCTTACACATTTAACTTGGTCCACTTTCCATGTGAAACCTTTCTTTTTCTTTTGCTAAATTTGTAAATTTCTCTGTGTCATTCCCCCTCTGTTTTGATTGCTGTAAAGACAGATTTCTCATTTTATTTTTAACCAATATAGACGTCTTTATACTCCAAAACTGATCATTAACCTTATTTTCGGGAGTTACCCTGCCATTTCTCGTGATGAATCTTCTGCCCGAGTTTGGTTACTCAAATATCCTTTGGTTTATTTGTGTATTTTGAGACCGTATTATTCCTTTGGACAATGGAATGCTGTTGACACTAAATTCAAAAAATCTAAAGGTGCCTTTAGTTTTTGTGGATCTAAGGTCAATGGAATGACAGTTCAAGACGAATGAAGTAGAGATATGTTACCGCTATTTCTTTAGTACTGGATTCAACTATAGCTCTTAATTCAATGACATGTTACCCTTGCCAAAAAATAAATATGTTACCACTGGTTCTTTTATTCGTTTAATTTTTGTGGCTTAACCTTAATGTAAGAATCGAATATGAACTTCAAATGTGCTTCTTTTGGCAGGTGAGAGTCAATGCTTTGCTTTGTCTAGGAGATTTGGTTCCTACACTTGATAAGCGTGCTATTTTGGATATTTTGCAAACAATTCAGCGTTGTACAGCAGTTGACCGTTCTGCTCCTACCCTTATGTGTACCCTTGGGGTGTCAAACTCAATTCTTAAGAAGGTAATAGTTTCCAATAATGAAACTGGCTTTGGAGTTGCTTTATTTGTCTCCCTTATATTGTTATGTATTATTTCAATTTACAACTCATTGTCCTTACTTCATGATTTTCAGCATGGGGCGGAATTTGTTGCAGAGCATGTCCTCCCACTACTCACACCTCTTCTTACTGCCCCGCAATTAAATGTTCAGCAGTTTGCCAAATATATGCTCTTTGTCAAAGATATTCTGAGGTATTAATTTACATTGTCAAGCTTCACTCTATTGTGTTGGGGGGATTTGCAATGTCTGCGTGTGCTTACATACATGCTAATCGGTTTCAGCATTATGTATTTGGTTTTTTACGTCTTTTAGTTTTCTGATATCAAGTGTTATTCTCTTTTTATGTAATGGTTTTGTGGCAGGAAGATAGAGGAAAAACGGGGAGTTACTGTGACGGATTCTGGAATCCCAGAGGGAAAACCATCTCCATCTGCCAATGGGCTCCAGTCCCAAGTCCCAAGCAAAATAAGCGGAAATGTCGCCACCGCTGCAAACGGCAGTCCAGGATGGGATGAAGATTGGGGCACCATTAGAAAGCAGCCTTCCAATTCCCTCCAAAATTCTACAAATAGCATTACCTCAACTTATCCCATTCAGGGTATTGAACCAATTCAAGTAACTTCTTCACAACCAAATTCCTTGTTGCGAACTGCAGTATCTAGTCAGCAAACACCCGCGTCATGCCCCCCAGTTGATATAGAGTGGCCTCCTCGGGCGTCCTCTGGAGTTACCCCTCTTGGTGATGCTGAGAAGCAATCAAATGCAGGAGCATCATCCAGTTCCAGTTTTGATGACATAGATCCTTTTGCCAACTGGCCCCCACGGCCTAGTGGCTCAGTAAGTGGAACTGGCCCTTCCAACAATGGTGCAATAGAATCGCCCAGGAACAAATATGGTCCCAATTCATTCTCGAGTACATCAAATAGTATGAACCTCTACAGCAACGACAATGACAGTTGGGCCTTTGGCACCCAAAGTTCTGTTGAGCAAATAGGACTGAATCAAGGCAACGCAACTTTGAATACTGGTAGTTTGGGTAGCTCAGGTTTTAACCCCCAGAGTTCTATTGGGTTTTTGAAACAGACTCAGTCCATTTCAGCTTCAAGTGCTTACACAGATAAAAAGTCAGCTGATTTGGGATCCATATTTGCTTCTGGCAACAATGCGCAGACAGCACCTAGACTTGCCCCTCCCCCATCAACTGCTGTAGGTCGAGGAAGAGGTAGAGGGAAGGGTGCTAGTACAGTGTCTCGGTCCAGCCATGCCAAATCAGCATCTGGACAGCCACCCCTTTTAGATCTGCTATAAGCTTATAATACAATGTTTGTATCTTCATTAACGTAGGATAAAAAAAGCAGCACAACAAAAGATTTGTGAGTGGCCCATGTAGAGTATCCCTGCCATGCTGTGTGGAGAGACTGTTTTTGTAAATGATTTTGAGATACTACGTCATATTTCTAGCGTGGCCGACAGGAGCAGCTCTCGGGGATGGCAAGGTTTGTTATGTATTTGATCTATTGTGCTTAGTTTGTATTTTGTTGCGATTTGGCACCAAATTTTGCATTGTAATTTGAAAGCTTCTTTTGTTTAATTCTTCTGGATAGTATATTCTTGGTTGCAGGCCCAGCTTCAGTGACTGGGTTGGAAATCAATAAAAGAGATTAAGGTTGTAAATGCTATTGGAATCTCTACCAGACAATATTTTTTACTTCATTTGATTTATTTTTACATGAGCGATGTTCGGAGAGGAGACTAAATGCTCTAAACCACTTTTAATTACAAGCCCCTTGCGATGCATTGCAACACATGAATAAGTGGATGGTAATAATTGGAAAAACTTAAATAAATAATTCCCCCATTTCTTATGATTGACCTAATATGCTTTCAAAGTTTGCCATTTATTATAAAAATAGTGATTGTGTCCTTTGGTCTCGAAAAACAAAAATGGTTTTAAGAGTATGATCTAGGGCACAATGATCATGTGCAATCAACTTCATGAGAAGATGGTCGAGATGTATTTGAACATGTCCACAGTGGCGATTGGCTTTTCAAGATGAGTTTTTGATGGCTACTAGCCACTTCTTCCTTTCTATTGCAACTACCTCTTCAAAAAGTAATCCCAAAGCATAGCACATGTCATGCATGAACCAATCAATAATATCATCAAATGAACTAATTACCAGAACAAAATGAGTATGAAAGTAATTGGACAGCGGCATCCAAGGGCTGAATGGCTAAAGGGCGTCATTAGCGCCTCCACTTTTCAGTGATGAAATGGACAAAAGAGAAACATGGAAATGGAATATGGGGAATTTGAATAAAGTGGGCGTTATTTGTGCACTCTTTTTTGGTTTTGGTTATGGCTTTCCCTTTCCTGCCTAATTAATTACACATGACCCAAAATCAGGGACTTGCTTTCTCCATTGACGAGGCATTTGTACTCAATGGTCGGGACCATCAACAAGCACTGTGCATGAGCTAGTGACTCCCATTTTTAACTTGCATTTTAGTGAGTTCATGTAGAACAAGAAATTGTTTTGTGTTTTTGATACATTCAGCATCGTCGATGAGGTGCATCAATCTCATTTAAATCATAAAAGGTTTTCTATCGCAAATAGTCTTTGAATTTTATAAAAGTGTTTATTTTTCAAATCAATCAACGTGGTTCTTAATTTTTGATATACACATCATTTTTCGTTACAACTAATATTATTTCTTGACAAGATTCGAAGGGTTAGTTTTCATCAAAATATAGCTTATCTGCCCAATAGACAATAAAAATTGGGTTTTTTCTTCTTCTCAACAATGTCATATGCTTTTTATTTACAATTTCACATTGGGGTTCCATTAAGGAGAACAAATGACCGATTCTAAATAAAAAATAACAAATGACCTTATTGAATAAAAGGTGTAAGATTATTTTGTCTCAGTATGTTGTATATTGAAAAGAAGAAAAAACACTCATGCATTTTGGTAAATATGTGGCATGACCATAATAAAGATTTTATGGGTAAGGAGTGAACTATTGTCCAATCTGGACAATATCTCCACGGCCATTGACCAGGAGAAAGAGGCGCCAATGCATGCCATTCTTGATAATTATTCTTGAGAATTTAATCATAATTAATGTTGCTAAAGTGGTAGTTAGGACAGGAATATACACCAGTAATCCATACTTGTATGCTCAATGCGCCAACGGAGGGAAGGTTTACCATCCCAAAATAAGGAAATTAAAAAGGCTCAGGAACATGCTGAGTGAATTGTGGGTCAAGGTAACCCACTTAAAAGAACCCTAAATATTATTATTTTTTCAACAAAAACAAAGATTATTTTCCCTATTATATCTATTCGACTCCTATTACCGAATTTTGATATTATCATGCAGCATAATGGAGCATTTGATTCCGTTAGGGATTTCAATTATTTATCATGTTGTATTAACCATCTATAACATCAGTCAGTAATAAGTAGAAGAAAATATCAACTTAATTTCCTATGAGTTTAACCCCTGTTCTTGCTTTCACTCTTTCCACTCTGTATCTTGTTTCTGTGTCCATAAAAGCAAAGCTACCCATTTTCTCAGCTCTTTCATGCTCCAAGTGAAGGGGGCAAAACGTGCCATTTCATTGTGGGGCCCATCTTGGGCTCCCTCGTCATTCATCTGATGGTTACAATGTGTCTCAAGAACCAAGATCAGAGGATAAGGGAGCTTCTGTGGGGCTTCAATTTCCTGCTATTGATCATCAAACATCATAGTTAAACAATTCTACCCACATCTGTGGTCCTAGGGAGCTTCTGCTGGGCTTCAATTTCCCACCTCGGAGTTAACTGCATTCACATTTGATCTTTCGGATGGTACAAACTTTGATTTCCAAGTGTAGCTACACCCTGCAGTTTCATCAAACTGTGATACTTCGAAGGTGCAACAGCACCAGCCTGTGTGCATAGTTCTACTACTGCTGGAGCATGCCCATAAAAGCCCCTCCCTTTGTTCAAAAGCACTTGAGGATCCTGAGGTCGCCGCCGCCATACAATCTTTGGAGGCATAAGATCATCTACATTTGCCTTTCTCCAAAAGTGGGTTCCCTGCCAACTCTCATGCTTAAAAATTCCACAAAGCCTAGCCTTATGCCCAGATGGCCCTATATGAACTTCTGAACAATGGTTACATACTTTTGCTGGATAAACCATCAACAACTTCTCCACGCCATTTCTGAGAATTTCCCATGCCCTCAAAGTTCCACTGGCAATCATAAGAAGTTCATCAGATGACAATGACTCAGCTCCATCAACACTACAACAATCACTTTCTGGGCTCCAATTTGAATACCGATTTTCATCATTTGCCCCTGCTTGCCAGCATAGCTCGACAACTGCAGGAACACGTTCAAAGTCAAACCTCTGATGGGCTTAATAACATCCTGGAACATGTGCTTCAGGTGAAATGCCTCTACTGGAGCAAGCACATCATTTAAACCACCAGTTATCCATTCATGAACACGATTCTTGTCACGATGTTTGAAACCACAACAAGTCTGAATTAAGTGGCCTTTCTCGCCTATGTATATTTCTGGACAGAACCTGTAAAAATAGGATATGGATGAAAAACGTTGGCCTTTCTTTTGAGTCACAGAAACTGTCCAGCAGAGCAGGAGGGAGAATGGAGATCAATTAGATTAACTCTAATTTGGAAAACACAGCTAGTGCAGCTCTCAAAAATAGCAGTTAGGGAGCTCAGGAACACGTAGATATAGTGGTCTAATTTATCCGAGACGAAATACAGAACATAAACTCTGAATTTTCCATGAAAATATTTTCAGAAGACAGATCCAATAAAATTTGTATTAAAAAAGGGCTTAAGTATGTATTCCACTATTGACAGCTACAAAGCGACTAAATTATCCTAGATTTCATGGAATTTTCCTCATAACACAAGCCTAGAATTGAAAAGAAACACGAATATCAAAGTCGATATTATTTCATGAAACATCTAATAGTAAAGTGAGGATTTCAATGCCAAATAGTTCAAGAAAAAGTAACATAAAAAATTAAAAATGGCAGATGAGGGATTTACTTGCAGGCCATAACTGGTAACACTTTGAGGAGGGTAGAGACACCTTGCATAATGAGCCTCCGGGAATTAAGGACCTCCTGGGCCACTGGAATCATGCCCGGTACTGGGTAATCTTTAGCCCGGTCTTGGATTCTCTTCTGAATCATAGGCTTTAGCTTCCTTAAGTCCATCTTATTTGAGCTAAAATACCTTGAAAAGGTGTACAATAGTTTGACATTGAAATTGGAACTCTCGCACAATTTCTTCCTCAGTACCATAATTTCCTTTCGTGTCAAAACTTTTCAATCATATAAAATCACATCTGCTCCACAAAGGGTAGACAAAAGCCAATGAGCCAAATGCAGAAAACACCACAACAAGTCACCCAAATCAAGTATTGACATATTCAGAGATGCTTTGGAACCAAACCCCTATTTCATATTTGGATGGTATAATGTGCAACACGTTACTAGCTTAGCACAGCAGTACAAAAAACAGACACAATAATTACCAAAGTAGAACTCTTTAATCGATTCAAAACCACGGCTTCCATAAAACCACCTTACTTTAGTTCTATACACAAATTCCACCCATTATCATGAAAATGAAAACCACCATGACCCAATTCTATATAGAAAGATTATACAAAATCCCCATAAACTTTAGGGAGCGTTTGTTATGCACGACTGGACTAGACTGGACAGGACTATATTCAAGGACTGGCTTGGATTGGCTTGGACTTAGTCTTGTCCTATGTTTGGTGGAGTGCTAGACTTTTAAAGGGGGACTAATGGGAAAAATAGTGCTATTTAGCACTATTCTATGTTTGGTGCAATTCAGGACAGGATTATATTTTTAAACCATAAAAATAATTATTGTAGACGTTAAATCATTTTTTTTTTCTGTTCTTAAATATGTATTATAAAAATTACAAACTAATATATAAATCCAAAACTAATTTAACTATTATCAACATCTTCAACCAATATAAAGTCAAAAGCCATCAAATACCAATAACATACAACATATTTAAGATAATGAAAGTGCAGATACACATGAAAGGTAGACTAGGAAAAGCAATATGCTTAAACATATATCTAACTGAAGTACCTCACTCAATGTTTCACTTAGGTGCTTGCGCTTCCCACAACCAAGAGCTGCTTCCTCCTCACTTTGCTGCAATTCTCAATCTCAATCTTTAAGGAATATTAACAAATGAGAACTGCTGCAAGCTAAATAAATGCAAGCAAATAAAAAATTAGATTTAAAAATACATAAACACTAGACTCAGTTGACCAAAAAATTCATATTTATCCTTTAATACAACCAACAAAGTTTGACAGAACACATCACCGAAAAATAATTAACAAATTTCGAACAGCAACAAAATAGTAGTTGGCTTTGTCACAAAAATGCAGCGAATTTTTAACACAACAGATTGAAAGAAGGATAGGTCTAACAAGATAACTGTTAATTCTCCCAAATATCTTGTTTGGGATTATTCCTTGCAGCTTCTGCACAAAGCTAAATGAACACACTCCAAAACATTGTCACAAATGAAATGACATACACTTGTTAGATTGCACTTCAACCAATTAACTCAACCCAAACACTGAACCAAACACCAATACAGCAAATCACTCATATTGATGTTTAGGTTCCATAGCTATTGTCTAAGATTATAAATTGTCAATTCAAATACTTCCTGCTCAATCTCCAATAATGTTCTCCCAAACAAACCCACATATAGTAAGCCCCAAAATTTCTATCCCATCATGTTCATGCACACACAAAAAAAGTCGAACCAAGAAAAAACAGAAATTGGTTAGATTTGAAATCTGAAATCTGAAAAACCAACGAAGTTGAAGACGAAGAAACTACTTAGATTTGGCTTCCAGTCAGATAGGTTGAAGCTGAAGAAGACGACGATGACGTTGAAGCTAAACCCTCTTGATCGAAGACGAAGGAGACGACGACGAACGTTGAGCTCGCTCGCGCGTTTTTTTCTCCCGTGTTTTCAAGTTTTTGGGGTTAGCTTAATTAAGCCCTTCACTTGAAGTGGGCTAAAATATGCCCAGTTAATGAGCTACGAATCCTACCAAGTCCAAGTCTTAATTAAGACATTGTTTGGCCCAAGATAGGATTAGGCTTCCTGCCCTTAAATTACAAGGGACAAAAAGGAAAACCCATTTTCTCAAGTTTATCAATTAACAAACTTTATACGTTAATAATTCATATAAATCAAAGAAAATGAAAAGTCACTTTTGGTCTCTGTAGTTTGGCACTTCAACTACTTCTGATCTCGTAGTTTCAATTCCGTCAATTTTGACCATGTAGTTTCATATTTGTAGTAATTCAAGGACAAGTAAATATTCATGTCAATTTCTTTGATGATGCAAGGGGCAATTTCGTCAACCCAAAATCCTTGAGCATAAAAGCTCGTCTGGTTTAGGGTTCTTCAAAAATTGAGATTAGTGGTTGAATTTCGAGCCCTAATATGAAATAGGAAGAATTTCAAACAAGTTTTTATGCTAAAGGGTTTTGGGTTGACAAAATTGCCCCTTGCATTGTTAAAAAAATTGACAAAAATACTAACATGTCCTTGAATTGCTACAAATACGAAACTACAATAGCAAAATTGATGAAATTGAAACTACAGGGTCAAAAGTTGTTGAAATGCCAAACTACAGGGACCAAAAGTTACTTTTGGCCTTAGATTTAAGTATGCAATCAATCAAACATAACCAAGAAAATAAACAACATATCCATAAAACAGTAACAAGGATGAAGCGAATAAGTACCTCAATGCAAAGACTGTGAATCCGAGCAAGTGATGAGAAATAGGAAAATCGGGTGAGAAGGTGGGAAATTAGGAAAAGGTTTTGGCTTGTCCAATTCTCAAGTTTTAAACATTTTGCTTGTTTTGTTATGTATTTTACTTGGTTTGCAAGCAACTCGAACTCGCACCATTATGAGATGTGCACATATGGTGGAATTTGTTGGGAGATACCAAAATGAGAGCAGTCTTATGCATATTTGATTCTTTATATTAACCATTAACCCAGATCGAAATCGCATTCCATAGCATAGCATGGCAAAAGTTGCAGCCTTACAGAAACCAGAAAAATAGTAAATTATTAAGCAAACAAAACAAAACAAAACAAAGCAAAGTCCTAGTTTCAGTTTGTTACAACTTTATCAATCTTGTAGGAACAAAATTTGCTCCTAAGCTCTCCACCAATCTTCTATGAACTAAAAAAAATGCAAGAACTAACAAGTGTAACATAGAAGTGCACAGATGGCTGCGGCCGCCTACTAGAAATCTTAAATTTGAAGCATTTGTCTAGTTTTCTTTGAAATTGATTTGATTGTCAATTGTTTTTAGGATGGAAACTATAGTAGTTAACCACAATGCAATGCATGAAAAGACGTAAAACATTCATTTCCCCAAATCTAATAATTTTATACACTCAACTTTTGAACGAAGAAATGTTCAAAAGCTTCAAATTGCAACAAGAATAAAAAATAAAAAAAATCTCCATTTAGGGGATTAGGGGGGAGTATCGTATCTGATGGATCCATTCTCTAGTAATAGTACTGATATTGCTTCTACTATGATCGTTATTAGCTTTTCCTCGAATCAAGAGCCAGCAATCCTGAAAGCCTTTACTCATCATGCCTCAAGCGTTTGATATTGGAATAATTTGGTTGTGACCCAGTAAATCAATTGGTACAATTAATCAGAACTATATATTAAAATAAGATGTCCAAGTTTTGAAACTTTCAAGGATTCAGTTGTACTCTTTACATGCATGACTAATCTAATAAACATTAATCACCCAAGATCATTGGATGCACTGTAACATTTTAATTTGTTTTTATTTTTATTCAACCGAAGTTCGAAGAGGAGACTAAATGTTCTAAATCACTTCAACTACAAGAGCTTTGCAATGCATTGCAACACTGATGAATAAGTGAATGATAATAATTGGAAAAGCTTCAAATAATCCCCTGATCATTTCTTATGATAGACCTAATATGCTTCCATATGTAGGATTTGGAGTTCATGTCTGGGTTCGCGTTTCAATAAATAAGTCTGAAGATTGGGATTTGGGCATGAATTTGCAATTTAAGGCTCATGTTCAGGATTCAAAGTTTAGAGTTTAGGATTTGCGATTTAGAGATTAAGGATTAGATTCCAGTTCCAAACCAAAACTAAAACGCAAAAACAATGTCCACAAAAAGGAAAGTCAACTGTCACTAATCTTCCTCCGAGACATGACATAGAGAGCACCACCTAGTTATTTTAGGGCTTCAATGTACCAATGAGCAGTGAATCTACCATGACTAAGACGCAAAAAAACTGAAGATCAAACGGGATCCGAGGAAAAAAGCACCCCGTTATGAAGCTTTCTCTCTCTTTTTGCTGTGTTTTAAGAGTTGGGCAGTTTAGATTGTACATCACAGTTCTATTCTAAAAAAAGTTTGCCATTTTTTATATATGAAAAATATTGATTATATTCTATGTTTTTAAAAGAAAAAATTTGTTTTACGAGTATGATCTAAGGCACACTTCTCCTTACCTGAGCCCCCTTCAATTTTATGTTCAATCAACTTCATGAAAAGATGCTGGTGGAGGTTTATTTGAACATGTCCACAGTGGTGTTTGGCTTTTCCAGTTGAGTGAAAGAACGAGTATAGTTTTTGATGGCTATATACTATCCACTTCTTCCTTTCTATTGAAACTACCCCTTCAAAAAGTCCAATAAAAATTAGTAAAATACATTTGAAAAAGAGAAGTGCTTAGTCCTAAAGCAAAGGAATAAACTAATAAATATTCCAAACGAAAGCAACACACATGTCAATGTCATGCATTTACCAATCATCTCAACTCAAAATCAAATATTACAAGAAAGAAAAAAAAAGATATCAAATAATTGGAGCCGATTTGTTTAGCGGCATCCAAGGGCTGAATGGCTGATGGGCGTCATCAGCGCCTCCACTTTTCAGTGATGAAATGGACAAAAGAGACACATGGACATGGAATATGGGGAATTTCAATAAAGTGGGAGTTATTTTTGCACTCTTTTTTGGTTTCGGTTATGGCTTTCCCTCCCTTTCCTGCCTAACTAATTACACATGACCCAAAATCAGGGACTTGCTTTCTCCATTGACGAGGCATTTGTACTCGATGCCCGTGACTCGGGACCATCAACAAGCACTGTGCAAGAGCTAGTGACTCAGATTTTTACTTGTATTTCAGTGAGTTTATTGTTTTTGACTCATTTAAATCGTAGAAGGTTTCTATGGCAAATGGTATTTGAATTTTATAAAATTTTATAAAAATCGGTTCTCAACAATCTCATATGCTCTCTATTTACGATTTCACGTTGTGATTTCATTACGGAGAGCAAATGACCTTATTAAATAAAAGACATGAGGTTATTTGTCTCATTGGTAAGTACATTATATTTTGATGAAATGCGATGACAACATATACCAACATTGATCGATTTAAAAGTTTAAAACTAATCAGAGAAAATTCCTATTAGAAACCACGTTATAAAACATGCACTAGTGTTAAATATCTAACTTGGATAAAAACCAACGTATAAACCAAAGAAAAACCACACCAACGTGATGTGACACTCAACAAATTTTCAGACACGACAGTCAAAACGAATCTATCTATAATTCATGGCCACTGGCCTGAAGAAAGAGGCGCCAATGCATGCCATGCATGATAATTATGCTTAAGAATTTAATCATAACTAATGTTGGTAAAGTGTTTAGTTGGGAGCGTTGATGATGGGATAGGATAGGAATTCCTTTGTTGCAATTACATTTATGCTTCCGAAAATCAGGAATATATACAAATACAGTAATCCATACTTTAATGGGCAAACGGCGGGAATGTTTACCTTCCCAAAATAAGGAAAATAAAAAGGCTCAAATCAAAAGGTTTACATGCTGAGTGAATTGTGGGTCAAGGTAGCCCACTTAAAAAAACACCTAAATATGCAAATGATTTATTAGTGTAGTGATTTGGAGCAAATGCTCCCTTCATGAAAGGTCTTGGGTTCGAATCCTAATGTCTGTATAGTGTGAGTGAGTTTAGTATGTTATCGCCCCTTTTAATAGAAATGATCTTTTTAAAAAAAAACCCTAAATATATATTTTTTTTCAATTAAAACAAAGATAAGATATATAGGTATAAATTTTGTTCGTATTTTTTTCAACAAAAACAAAGATAAGATATAGAGGTATTGATTGTCTCCTTCAAGAGTTGAACTCAAGTCCTCAATCTTTCCCCTTATTATATCTATTCAACTCATATTATCATTTTTTTTAAAGAATATTAGCGATAGTCTAAACTACAAGAAGAGGGAGGTTTCACACACACACACACACAACCAAGATGCCATGGGGGTTCGAACTGAAACCACTGATCTGCAAATCAATGCATTTTTCCACTAAGCTTGACCTTGTAGGCCCTGTTGGCCCTATTACGAAATTTTGATATTGTCATGAGATGTAACATATGCATGCATATGCCACCTATAATTATGAAATCACCATAATAACTTCATGTTCAAACTTAGAAAGAGAAAAACGCTAGTAGCCTAATCCATCATATTAGCATGGCAGGCAGTCCAATTAAACATCGATAAATTAAGGTGTACAGTGGGGTTTGTTTTCTTGGGTGGAGGAAAAAGAAAGAAAAGGAAAAGAAGCTTGTGATTCCATAAGAGGTTCAAGATTAATCTCAAGTTCAAAAATTATTTTAAAAACTAACAACGGTTTAATGGTATTGTGGTCAAACAATATGGGGTAAAATATTTTCTGATATATTTTCATTCTCCAAAATGAGGTATTTATAAAACAAGTGTGTAAACCCTAATATGGTTATACAAGAAAACAAATAAATTCCTAATTACACAAGATTTGTACAAAAGAAATAAAATCCTAATAGAATAGGAAATAAATCTCCTAATCGAACTAGGATCTTGCCAACACTCCCCCTCAAGTT
Organism: Prunus avium; assembly: GCF_002207925.1. Next base: position 375,377 of record NW_018921717.1, on the reverse strand, counting down.
GGAGCAAAGATGTCATGCATGCCCAAACACATCATGTGGAGTCCGAAAATCAAGAACCCGGCTAGGAGTACTATTAATCAAATAGGCAGCAAACAGAACAACATGCCCCCAAAGATGATGGGGAATAGACATATCCAATATGGGTAAGCGGGCAACTTCAAGCAATTGTCAGTTCTTCCTTTTAGACACACCATTTTATTGGGTGAGGGGGAGGGGGGGTTAAAATGGGTTGTCATTTGGTGAACAATACCTTGAGTACGAAAGAAACACGTCAAAGTATTATTGGCCAAAATACATATCTCACACTTAAAACTAGACTCATCACAAGAGCGGAATAAAGATAGAAACATACGCTTAAGGCAGCCAAACGACGGATGTCTCAAGCGACGATGCCATAACCAAATTTGTTGTTTGTCTTTGACACTGCAACTTTAAACAATATTAACGACACGATCACGAACTGATGCAACATGCAATGTTAAATATAACCACCATATCCGTTTATCGTGCCTAATCGTCTCGTGAGTCTTGAGATCATAGCAAGAGGATTGTGCAGGATAAAAAGTAACAGAAGTATTAAGTGTATCAAATAATTGACCAACGATAACAAGTTACAACATATATTAGAAACTAGTAACGTACGTGACAAGGACATAGTGGGAGTGAGATAGATTGTGCTCTCACCAGTAATTAGAGAGGGCAAGTCATTAACACTAGTTATGTATGGGTCACGGGTTTTACTAGACAAGTCATCAAACAATTTAGCATCATAAGTCATATGATCAATAGCACCAGTGTCAATTATCCAAGTATTGGAGCCAGTACCTGGGATAGAGTCAGAAACACACAAGTTTGTACTAGCAACATCACCAACATTTAAATTACCACCCATAATTCCAGCAGAAACACAACAGATCACGACAGAGTACACAACAGAACACAGCAAAGGCACACTACACAACAAGGCAAAGGCACAAACACGGCAGATGCACGAATCTGAGAATGACACGAACACAGTAGAGGCACAAACATGACAACACAACAAAGAAACCCAATAGGACATACATGGCAAAGTTAGAAACGAAATATAGGGCTAGAACACGGGTGGACACAACACACAGGTCATCAGAAAGTAGGCTCTGATACGAAGTCAAACAATATGGGGCAAAATATTTTTTGATATTTCCATTCTCCAAAAGGAAGTATTCATAAAACAAATGTGTAAACCCTAGTAGGGTTATATAAGGAAACAAATAAAATCTTAATTACATATTTATAAAAAAAGAAAGAAATAAAATCTTAATAGAATAGGAAATAAATCTCCTAATCAAACTAGAATCTTGCCAACAATTTTTTTTCTTCACAATGTTGAAACTTTGAATTCCTACCCCCATTTACAAAATAAAGAATGAAAAAAAAAGTAAGCTAGTTCAACTGGATTTAATTCTCCATGAGCTGCCTTTTTATTCTATCCTAGAGAAAAAAAAAAAACAAAACAAAAAGAAAACTAACTAGAAGAATGAAGCAAGAATAAAAGCCAGAATTTGCGGCATGGTGGGTGACTGGCCTTCCCTGCCCCTATTTAAAGGCATCTCACAGGACACAAAGCCATGAACTAATTGAAATTCACACATTGCTTTATTGGTGCTTAATTTTCTAAATTTAGAACAATTAAGTAGCAATGGCAATGAGAAGCAGGGGAGCAGTTTTAAGCCTTTTGATTTTCCTCTGTGTCTTTGTCTTGAACACTGTCCAAGTCCAAGGCAATCCAAACTACAGAGATGCCCTTGCAAAGTCCATACTCTTCTTTCAGGGACAGAGGTCAGGGAGGCTCCCCTCCGGCGCCGCCCAACAAATCACCTGGAGGTCCAATTCCGGGCTTTCTGATGGTCTTCAGGCACATGTAATATATATAACCTACTTGATTCCTGCCTGTCATCATTTTTAATTTATTTTTCTTTATTAAGTTCATTATACATACTTAATTTCTGAGTTATTTATGAATGCATTAGCTCTCATGCAAACCCATTTGCACTGCAAACAATGTGGTCTCTGTAGTCCATTCTTGCTCATTTTCTTAATAAGTTCTGGAGGGAGAGGGTGTGATGCCACCGCCGCCACCGGTAAGAAATCCAATCAGTAGTAATGTGGTGGATGGGGGAAGGGGAAGGGGAAGGGTAAGAAATGGGAAGGTTAAATGGCATAACGGTTTTTTTCTTCTTCTTTTTTGGGTTTTTGTTAAACTTCTTTAATTGAAAATTTACTGTATTGGTAGGTAATGCTTGCTTTTGCTATATTCTCAAAGATGCTACGCATATATAATATGAACGAAGGAAAGAAAAATAGAAGTTCAAATAAAAGCTTTTGACTTGGAATACAATCTTTGGTGATATCTGTCCATGTTCTTCATAGGGATTATTCATATTTATATGAGCTTACTTTCTGCATATCCCAAGAAAGAAGAAAGGTTATAGTTTAAGTTTTTATTTTGCTACAAGCGTGGTCAAAAGTTGGGAGGAGCTCAAAATGATTTCTTAAAGGAAAGGAAATAAATAAATAAAAAGAGTTGGTTTGGGTCCCTCTGCATATGTTTGCATATTTTTTCTAGCATGAATCTTCATCTAATGTTTGTTTTTACCTGCATGAAATAACTCTTGTTTCAATTTTGCAGGTGGACTTAACTGGAGGATACTATGATGCTGGAGACAATGTCAAATTTAACTTCCCAATGGCCTTCACCACAACAATGCTATCATGGGGCACGCTTGAATATGGCAAGCGCATGGGCCCCCAATTATCAGATGCTCGGGCTGCAATCCGATGGGCCACGGACTACCTTTTAAAGTGCGCTCGAGTCACTCCCGGTAGGCTCTACGTTGGAGTTGGTGACCCCAATGTAGACCACAAGTGTTGGGAGAGGCCCGAAGACATGGACACGGTCCGAACCGTGTATTCGGTCTCACAAAGCAATCCGGGCTCGGATGTTGCTGGAGAGACGGCCGCTGCATTAGCGGCTGCTTCTATGGTTTTTCGGAGGGTTGACCCAAAATATTCCAAGTTGCTGCTGAGCACGGCCAAGGAAGTAATGCAATTTGCGATGCGGTACCAAGGGGCTTACAGTGATTCCCTTGGATCTGCAGTCTGCCCGTTTTATTGCTCATATTCTGGATATAAGGTATATTGTTGCTAATAATTTCTACATGTATCAATTTTAAGAGGGAAAGTAGAAAATATAAATGTTAACGATTTATTTACTGAGCTCTCCAATTTGGTACAAAATTTCAGGATGAGCTTTTGTGGGGAGCTGCATGGCTTCTTAGAGCAACAAATGATGTTTATTACTTCAATTTTTTGAAATCCTTGGGAGCTAGTGATTCAACAGACATCTTCAGCTGGGACAACAAATTTGCTGGTGCTTATGTTCTATTATCAAGGGTAAAATTGCATGCCTATTATCAAACTTTTTCCATCCTTTTTCATTTTCTTTAATTATAAATGTATTCAATATTGGAATCTGGTTTACTTTTCAGAGGGCATTGTTGAGCAACGACAGGAACTTTGAGCCATTTAAACAAGAAGCTGAGCAATTTATGTGCCGGATTTTTCCAAACTCACCCTCTTCAAGTACACAATATACACAAGGAGGACTCCTATACAAGCTGCCTGGAAGTAACCTCCAATATGTAACCTCAATAACATTCTTGCTTACTACCTACTCAAAGTACATGGCTGCTAGAAAGCAAACATTTAACTGCGGCAGCTTCGTTGTCACTCCGAGAGCCTTAAAAGCCCTGGCCAAACAACAGGTATATCACTTTATACTGTGCAGCAAAACTAGACCGTGGATCTATACCACTTCACAGTCTGACAACATAAGTATACGTTTATGATTTATAGATGACTGATTTGAATTGAAATTTTAGGTGGACTACATATTAGGGGTAAACCCTCTGAAGATGTCGTACATGGTAGGCTATGGACCCTATTTTCCCAAGAGAATTCACCACAGAGGATCTTCGTTGCCTTCAAAGGCAAGCCACCCACAGAACATAGGTTGTGATGGTGGTTTCGAACCATTCTACTATTCAGCAAACCCAAATCCTAACATCTTGGTTGGAGCCATTGTGGGAGGTCCAAATCAGAATGATGGGTTCCCAGATGACCGCAGCGACTATAGTCATTCAGAACCTGCAACCTACATAAATGGTGCTATTGTTGGACCCTTGGCATACTTTGCTGGGAGCTACGAAAGTTGATTGGATTGGAGACACCTCAAAACTCAGATAGGAGTGGGTTATATTGTAGATAATTATCTCTGATTATCCCAACCATAAAATGGACGGGATACTTATTTTCTATGTGTTTTCTTCTTTTTTAGTATGATTTGGTAAGTAGATGACTGTAGGCTCACAAAGAGCAGGTTATGTGTCAAAAATGAAAGCTTTTGGATTTACATGTGCGGTCCAAGAGTTAGAATTACAACGTTGCATAATGCATTCGAAAGAAAGGGAAGATCACATCACGCTACCACTTTTAAGCAACTATTTCAAATTTTAACAAGGAAAATGGTTGTAAAACGAGCCCAATATTTTGTTTGAGCTCAGTTCATTTCTCTATAAATTGAGCTCGAAGCAGCCGAAAATGAGTCAAACTCAAACTCGAACTGTATCGAGCCGTTTGACAAACCCTACAAATCACAGGGAAATAAATACCTTAGTATGGATTTCAATAGTGAAGGAAAGTATTTCTCTTTTCTAAACAAACAAGTAAATTTGTGTTTTTTTGGCCAAACCCTGAAACAACCATAGCCAACATAGCTAATACAAGCCCCGAAACCCCAAATTATATAAACATATTACCTTCCTCTCGGGGCCAGCCATAAGCTCCTTGGGTCCTTCAAACAAGATACTGGAACCCGAATCTGATGCTGTTATCCTTCTCTAACTCCCGATCAAACTCCGGGCAGCAATATGCATGCATATGGGTCTACCTCTTAGAGCGACTCCAGTGGTTCCCCTAGCCTTGGTCTGGGGGGAGAAAAACAAAAAAAACAGCTTCCAGCGGTGAGCCCAAGCCCGGGCAGGCTGTGGGTCCCAGCAAGTCGGGCTGGCCTGAAGGCAGATTCAGTCCCAGATCCAAAACGAGGGTTGCTGACGTCATTGATGACGTCAGCAACAAATTTTTTTAAAAAAAAATCGAAAACAAAAACAAAAAAATTCAGATTTTTTTTAAATAAATACTTAGTCATATTTTTCACTACCCACACCAAAAATCTTTTTAAAAAATTTTATCCAAATTAATTATTGAGGTAAAAAAATTTGTGAAAAAAACAAAAAAATGAATAGTAATTGCCCTTAGCCATAACAACAGGTGAAAACACAAAATACTATTTACAAGGGCAACCACTATTCACGTGAATAGTGGCTACCCTAGCTCCCCCCTTGCCATGGCAAAGGCAAATGGGTGGAATTGCTCTTAATGCCCAATACTCCCTCTGCCACCCTTGAGGATTAGGATTGCCATCCTCACCACCATAGGGTACGAGTTTATTAGGACGATATAGTTTTGATTAGTCAATTAGGGGGATGGATTATGATGGATGCCTGGTCTCCCAGCCCATACATTGTACAATTCATAATTGTCTAGAAATGATTTATAGAACCCCGAATCTGATGCTGTTATCCTTCTCTAACTCCCGATCAAACTCCGGGCAGCAATATGCATGCATATGGGTCTACCTCTTAATGCCCAATACTCCCTCTGCCACCCTTTAGGATTAGGATTGCCATCCTCACCACCATAGGGTACGAGTTTATTAGGACGATATAGTTTTGATTAGCCAATTAGGGGGATGGATTATGATGGATGCCTGGTCTCCCAGCCCATACATTGTACAATTCATAATTGTCCAGAATTGATTTATAGATGACGTCAGCAACAAATTTTTTTAAAAAAAAATCGAAAACAAAAACAAAAAAATTCAGATTTTTTTTAAATAAATACTTAGTCATATTTTTCACTACCCACACCAAAAATCTTTTTAAAAAATTTTATCCAAATTAATTATTGAGGTAAAAAAATTTGTGAAAAAAACAAAAAAATGAATAGTAATTGCCCTTAGCCATAACAACAGGTGAAAACACAAAATACTATTTACAAGGGCAACCACTATTCACGTGAATAGTGGCTACCCTAGCTCCCCCCTTGCCATGGCAAAGGCAAATGGGTGGAATTGCTCTTAATGCCCAATACTCCCTCTGCCACCCTTGAGGATTAGGATTGCCATCCTCACCACCATAGGGTACGAGTTTATTAGGACGATATAGTTTTGATTAGCCAATTAGGGGGATGGATTATGATGGATGCCTGGTCTCCCAGCCCATACATTGTACAATTCATAATTGTCCAGAATTGATTTATAGATGCATGTTCCATTTCTTACCCATGCTAGGTTGTGCATTTCGCTTGCTAGTTGGAACTTGTGGGATTTGAGAAAAGGATACCAATCCACAATTAAATCATTGTTTTCCCCTTTCCTCCATATTGACGGGTCATCTTAATGTTTTATCAACTTCTTTATTATACAAGAAAGGAGAAAAAAAATATAGAATTCTGGTCAGAATAACAAAAAGGATGAATTTGATCTCTTGGGAGCATGAAGATCAGTTTTGTTTTTAATTTCTTTGTTTTCCGAGTAACATAAGAAACCATCACGGAGAACCTGCACCACAGCAAGTTCAATATAACATACATGTTCAGTACTTACTTTCCCTGCCATGCGCATAACCACAAAGTACTTTTAAGGCATCCACAAAATTTCTGCTTTTAATTTTCAACTTCTTCTGTTCAAGGGTTTGAAGAAACATATGAAAGAGAGAAATAAGAGGTGAATCATCTTTTTCTTTATTGGCTCTGAATATGAAGAACTACTAGCCCCTAAGCCAATAAACCGAACAAAAATTCCAAAATCCAAAGCTTGCAACAGCAATTTTGAGACCATTACCATACCAATGGAACAAAACTATTTGGGATCACCGAATTGACAAGGAAATTATTGATTTTTTGGTTTAGGGAAATTTAGAGAGAAGCTTAATGTCGTGTTCCTCCCATGCATAGGATGAGCGACATACATTGTCCAGTTAAGAAATACCATGTGTTATACAATCTATAAATTAAAGCTAAAAACTTATAACACATGATATCTTTCAACTCATAGATACCCTGCCACTTCACTTGACATTATCTTTATTTCTACTAACAGATTTCCATAAATACCAAAATAAAAAGAAAACATTGTCACTGCCTCATCATGTGCTGATCACATAACCATTTATATGAGAGGAGCATTGTATGTGAAAATATATTTCTCCTAGTGTGAGATAAGTGTGCACATATTATACACGTGCAGAAGACATGCTCCTTTACCATTCTACTTAATCATATCCTGATAAAGAAGAAATTCATGCGCACAACTAGTACACTGAGAAACTAAATAAACGTTTGATCAATCTTCCAGTACAAATCAGATTTGGTGTGCACATGCAAAACCTTAATACCAAATCATATCTTGATAAAGAAGAAATGCATGTGCACACCAAATCAGATTTTTACCGCATGCAATCGCTTGATCAATCTTCAACGAGCACAAGAGAGCACCACCGTTGCATTTGTATACACCGACAAACCACATATCTAGATGACATTATGTAACATGTAGGAATTGATTATTATCACATCTGTTAATATACCACTAATACACACATCACCTGTCACATAATGTGGTCCCAAAAGTTGGTCTATTTAGCAGTACTCAAAGGAAAGAGGTCATTTCTATATTTGAATGAGCATGAAATTCATATTCATACAATAAAAAACCCAAGAAAATCTCAATCAAAGCTCCGCCTGACGAAACCAAAAGTTAAAAAAATAAATAGACCAAGAAAAGTAAGATAGTCCACTAAATGAAAATAAAACAGGAAAGGGCACATGTGATGCTCCTTTCATATTCAATGAGCAATGTTGATAAAATGTATGTAGTCTTGATCGAAGAAATATAGAACTATATTACAAGACTAACACAATTAATTAAAAAGTAGATTGCATTAAGTTAAACATTCAATGTAACAAATGAAATGACAGTATATCTTAAAACATAATTAAACCCTAAATAGGGTAATATCAAACACAGTCTAGGCTTGATCACAAATGACCAAATCAAACCACCATGATCGGACCAATGCAATTAACATTGCAATGTTCTACCCCCATTATTTCAACCCCTCTTCTCTCTTTATCCTTTAAACAATGAACCCAAAGTTCGAATGTTTTTAACTTAAAAATCTACCGCTCGACTCTTGGGACTGTCGTCTTTGACATACATACGTAACAACACACATAGAGCATGTATTAGAGCCTGGATTTTCTATTGTACGTTGTTTTAGACTTTATGTAATTATTGTTTCCAAAAATAATGTAGTTTATATATAAGATAAAAAAACGAATCCTATTTAACCAGGAAGCCCCTTCTAGACCTAGAGGCTTGGTAGAAGTTTCACTAATTACACCATTTCAAAAATAGAACTTCTCACAACCAATAACCTCTAGACCCACTACCACAGCATCAAGAAGCTTACAATGCAGCCCACTCAAAATAGTGGAGCAACTTTTAACCAAAATGCTGCCTCCATACTAGTCTCCATATTAGACCATATTAATAGCCAAAATAATGACAATGGAAATTCAACTCCTCTAAGTCATACATATCACTTTATGCTTCTAGAAGCATAAACCATTTCAACTTGGACTTAGGTAGTGGATGGAGAATGCTAAGTTCAAACTGACAACTTGTACCTACTTTGCATATCACAAAACTTATCTCATTGAGTTGTTACACAGCTATGAAGAAAATATAAACTAACAAAAGAACACAATATGGGATCACCGCATACACATATTGGGCATACATGCATATAGAGAGAGCATATATAAGCACAACAAATGAAGTGTACCAGTCTCATGATTTCAATGGAACTCCATCAAGCTTTGCTTTAAATGTCCACAATTACATACAAGAAATCAGAACAAAGATGAAAAACATTAAAATTATGACAAAAAAAGATATAATGATTCCAAATAGAGTACATAAATAAACAATCATATGATAAACTTGTTTCTTTGAATTCCAAAGTTCTGCCTCTTGAGAGAAGCATCTTACTGTTAATTAATGAAACTACATTAACTACATGAACAAAACTACAACTAGCCAAATCTAAACACAGGAAGCACAACAAATATACATACCTGGGTACACCTATGAATGGACATACTAGCAATACAAACTAGCTTACTCAAATAGAGAATCTTCCACTACCCACTAAATACTCACACCAGTAATACACTTAAGTTGCTACTTTACCAGAAAGATTAGCCATGGAAAAGGTCTGACACCTAATCACCTTCATATTAAATTCTAGTAAGAGGGATAGGAGATTGGGTTGCTCATATCATGGCGGCGTGACCTAGAGCGACTAATGGTATCCAAAGTTGCCCCAATAACTCTTCGACTATATTCGTAATTGTTGCCATTGTTAGGTAATCCATACCCATTAGATTGTTTATTTACACCAGGGGGAGTGGGCACTGAATAAAAAAAAGAATGTTTCAGCAAGCATGAAAAAAAAAAGCCAATATGATGGCATGTTGAGTTTTTTAAAATTAAAACAATGAAATCAAGCAAATGAAACAAAAGAAAAGAACAAACATATCACCTGGGGGATAGTTTAGTGGAAAGTCTGAAATTCTGGGAGTTGATAAACCAATGGAATTCGGAGAGATTTCCATACTGTTAATTGGTGAGGGAGCCGACCTCAGTTTGTGAGGAAAACTAGATGCAGATGCGACCGTCGAAGGAGTATTATGTGAAGGCTTGTCTCGCCCAGAAATCTGTGAGCCAAAAAAATGTATCAATGTCAAGAGTCTCACTTAGAACAGTAATAGCCTACAGCGAAAAAGTTCCAAATGCTGGTCTGTCACCAATCACAGAAAGGCACCCCACATAACATGAGCTAACATCACTGTCATTGGGTTATAACAGCAAGAATATAAATCATCAGGTGAAATGACAGAATTCTCACTATTCCAGAATATTAATGGAGACAGTCTCACAGTGTCTATAAATGTTAAAGGGCCCAAACCCAGGCCAAACAAATAGAAGACCATTTGTGGAGAGACAAACAAGTGGAATGCAAAAAAATTACCGCAAACTTCAGTGTCCGATTGTAGAGAGTCACAAGACCAGAGAAAAGCCTAACAGCATACTCAGCAATGTCCTCAGATTCATACTCTGCAAAAGCATAACCTTTAGGTCTATCGGTTTCCTTGTCCCGAGGAATGTGTAGGTCTACTAACCTCCCCGCCTGAATTAGAATATCATACAAAACTCTCTCACTCACTCGCTCGTCCAAATTACCTGTTAAAAATAAATGTCATATAATCATAACAGAATAAATAATAAACTTAGATGTGACAGACATAATTAACAGAAAAAAATTAATGAAGATAGAAGCAGAGGGGCAAAGTACATGTTACCATTTATTAGATTAGTTTTATTAATCATTACCATTTATTCTGAAAATTAATTCTTCATCATAGATATAACAATTTAATTCCCTACAATACAAGAGTCATTCAGCAGAAACACTTTTCACACTAAATTTTGAATCTTGAAATTCTCATTGGCACCCAGAAGCACATACTTATCCACACACACTTTTTTTATATATAAAAAAAATGAAAATAATATATGAAAACCAATTCCTAAGAGGAAAAGACAAAAAAAAAACCAGCTTCCATCAAACAAGCATGGAAAAGAATTAATTTTTTGAAATGATGTTTTCGAGTTACTAACTTTAAGGGGAACTGCTACTAGAGAATTAAAAAAAATTTGAAGGAGCAGTGTACTGACCTATGTAAACACTGGATTTTGAGTGCGTGGACATGGTGGGTTGAACTTCCTTAGCAGTTGGATCGGAGGCGGAACCCTAGCTCGAAACGACGTAGTGAAAGGCAGACAAAAACGACCCCTGTGCTTCGTTTGAAGAGAGAAGGTGCAATGTTGACCTTAAAATCTTACAACGAAGGAGGAGCGTCGTTCGATTTATTTATACTGTTTACTAGTATTCCTTTTTAAAGGCTGTAATGAATAATACAACGACACGTCTTCTTTCCCTCTCCTCTCCGGAAAGGAAAGGACAAAAAATAATTAAATTTAGCAATTTTCGTATTCTGTTATTTTTTTGGGAAATAGCGGTATATGCCACCCATTTTATAATCTTAACTAAAAATACCACTTCTTTCCAATTTTTTTACAACTATCACATATAAATATATAATTATTGTCCACTTATTGTACCCATATCAATTTTTCAGAAATTGGCTTCTCTCTCTACTCTATCTCTTCGGCCCGTCTCTCTCCCTCGTGTACCTCTCTCTCTCCGACGCAATTGTCTTTCTCCCTCAGCAGTGGCTGTTCATCCTCTCCACCGTTGACATCCATGAGGTACTCTTCATATACCTTTTCTTTGAAATTTGGTTTATGGTGTACGGATTTGTAAGAAATTGGTTTAGGGTTTTAGTGTTTAGGGGTTACTCAGAAATTGGGTTTGGGTTTATGGGTTTCTATGAACTGGGTAATAACTCACACCCACTCTCACTCGCTCGCAGGCACTGTTCACAGAAATCAAACTCTTCATTTTGTCACAGAACGTTTGGGCTTCGTTCAGCTTTGTCTGGGTAAGTCCCAACTATCTATATTGTTTGATGAGATTTTAAGCTCTGGGCTCTGTGATTTCTACAAGAATTAATTCCACAATATTCTGATTTTACTTGTTCAAATCAAAGCAAAGGAAGGGACGTTGTTTATGGATGGGTAATTGTCAAAAACGACTTCTGGAATCTACATGCTTATAATCAAATTTTGCAGATTGTCAATGGTCCACAGTCCACATTTGAGACTGAGAATTTTGTATGTTCTTGTTAGGCTGGTTTTGTTTTACCTCTTCAATCATTGTTAGCATATGGTTCTCTGGAACTTTTGAATAAATTGTTTAATCAGATGTCCAAACCGTTGGAATTAATATCTTACTGTCGTAATGCATTTCATTTTCAGGCAATGTGCAAGGATAGCCGCATTGTTCCTGGAGCGGCAGCTACTGAAATTGAGTTAGCTAAGAGAGTAAAGGAATTCTCTTTTACAGAAACATGGTAAATGGCGTGAATTATTATTTTCTCAAGATGTTGTCCCTGAAACATAAAATAAAATATTGATGTCTAGACCAACTATTGGAACTTGATTTTGTAACCATTTTCCCAGTCATAGATTTCTGATTGGGCAGTAGTGCAATAACCTACTAAAGAAACAATGGTTTTGCAGATTGGATCAGTATGCTATAGCAAAATTTGCCGAAAGCTTTGAGATGGTGCCTAAAACGCTAGCTGAAAATGCTGGGCTTAATGCAATGGAGATCATATCTTCTCTATATGCTGAACATGCATCAGGAAATACCAAAGTTGGCCTCGACTTGGAGGAAGGCCGTTGCAAAGATGTGTCAACTCTTAATATTTGGGACCTCCACATAACTAAGTAAGCTGCTCTTTGTCTTGTAACAGTTCATGCTTTTATGTGAAAGTTCTCAATACATTGAATGTTGTTATAGCTGTGATGTTTGATGCAATTTTTGTTCTGAATTTTCATTAATTTTGGATCTAGAATTTGTTTGTAGAGGAAGCTTTTATTAGTAATCCCATTTTTGGTGGTTTTGATAGCCAATTAGTTCCT
>NW_018921717.1:344173-355993 GCF_002207925.1 Prunus avium | reverse complement strand
TATTCAACAAAACCTAACCCAAAGCAATTAAAACCAAAACGAATTTAACACAAACCCAAACAATCAAAATATAACCCATTTCACATAATCCCACTGATATTAAAAAAAATAACCATCAACACTACCTTTTCGAGGTCGGCAATCCATTAGAGCTTCAAGGTTGCAAGCAGCTATTCAGAAGACATACCTAAAGGGAGGGGTTTGCGATTCCAAACAGAGAGCAAGAGACCGAATAGGGGGAGAAAGAGACATAACAAAGCTAGAGAGAGAAAAAGTTGTGTTATGAGAAAGAGAGCAAAGAGAGAGACACAGAGTTGCGCTAGAGACAGAGAGAGCCAAGAGAGACACAGAGAGCTGCGTTAGACAGAAACCAAACAAAAAGAGAGCTGTGCCAGAGAGAGAGAGAGAGCTGAGTGACCTAAGAGAGAACAAAATTTCTGAAGTTGTGAAAATTCAGCAATAAGTGGACAATAATTTTATATTTATAGGTGATAGTTGTACAAATATTGCTGGGGGGGTGGTATTTTTAGTTAAGATTATAAAATTGGGGGTATATACCGCTATTTCCCTATTTTTTTTTTAATTTCTTTGGATAAATAGGAAGGGGCCCAAGGCCCAAGGCCCAAGAATAGAAAACTAAGCAGGGAAGGATAAACCCTCTACCAACTAAACATGGGAAATATAGTACCTAATTTTACTTGTTTTTTCATTCAATCCCATCATGGAATTGAATTTGAGCCTCCATTTCTATGTGGGTTTTTGAAAGAAAAGATTTGGATTTGACAAGAAGTCCAAATTTCCTAGGTTTTCCATATTCTCAACAATGTGCAATAAAAAGCAGAGTTCTGGGTGTTCAAAAAAGAAAATAAGAATTAAAATCTCACAATACACAGCCTTAGTAGTTAGCATTGATACATTTTCAGTGGTATTAAACCATAAAATGGGTTTGCGCCATTTTTTTTTAGGGCAAAATGGGTTTGCTGGTAATTGCCAACAATCATACTGTTACTGTACAGCACAGCCTTTTTGCATCTTACATTAGCAAATCGACAGGTCCTTGGTTTCGAAAACTTTACACTCTGTTCATATGTTCTCAACACAAATGTGTTGTAGCACCCAATGCTGAATCGACTATAAATTTGATGATGATCAATTGCATTGCATTCCTATAAGTAGGCAGTTCATCTCTTTTGCAGTCAAACTCTGATAAATTCCGGTCATGCTCATGCAGGTAATTCTTGCATAGTGAACTGAGTTGTTCGAAAAGCACTGCCTATCTTTAAATTAAAGATTGTTCGCTTCAATATAATCTAGATAGGCTCGTACAAGCTGTGATGGGCTCAAAATCAACCCTGGCTTCAGCAAGAAGGCATGGACCCTATCACGTTGACACTGGCTCAAAATGATCCACAGAAATCATGGGAAAAATTCAAGTATCAACAGCATCTGCATGAACCATTCAGGGGGACCGATGAAGCATAGTGATAAAACCGGCACAACCAGCTTAATTTGGTTCCGTGTTGCTAGTTTGTTACCAATAGTCATTGCAAGAACATATGCCATCATGAAAGTGGTGGAACCGGTTTGAGTCTCTCACAAAAATCTCCTTGTGAAGTAAATTTGATGCTAACTTCATGAAGTTATGGCAGTCCACACAGATTCTGATGTTCTTCATTATTTTAATAGCAGTCCGACTACAGTTTGAACTGCCTTCATTCATAATAGCAAATACTAAAGCTAGCTTCTCACTATGATGGTACAATTGCTCCTCTTTGTGTTCCTCTTCCACATCATGCACAGACAAGCTTGTGTCTGGAACATAACCCATTTCCTTTAACCGCACAATCAGTTCTTCTAGCTTGCTGCATATAACCTTCCTTTCTGGATGACGTCGGCCTCCAGATGAAAACTCATGGACCCGATTTCCGATCTCAATCCAGCTTAATCCAGGTTCCTTTTTCACTCTAGACCCTTTCATTTCCTTCCTAACCAGGCCTGCTTCACCAAAGTTACCATCAGAGCAATACATGTTTGACATTTGTACATAACCTAATGAATCCTCTGGTGCTAGCTCCTTCAATCTATTTGCTGCTAACTTGGCCAATTGTGTTTTTCCATGCTTCCTACATGATCCAAGGAGTGCGCTCAAGACTACAGAATCAGGCTCCATTGGCATTCTACTTACAAGCTCTTCAGCCTCAACAATCATTCCAGCTCGACCAAGAATATCAACCATGCAGGCGTAATGATCAAGTTCAGGTACAATACCATACCTCTCAAGCATGGAGTCAAAGATTCGGGTTCCTTCTTCTACCAGTCCAGCATGGCTACAAGCACAGAGCAGGGAAACAAAGGTGGCGGAATCAGGTTTCACGTCCATTCGTGAAAAGAGCTGCAATGCCTCTGTAGCTTGTCCATACAAGGCATAAGCCTTAAGCATTGTGTTCCAAGAAACGACATCATAAAATTCAATTCCATCAAACACTTGCTTAGATAAGGCAATGGAGCCACACCTAGCATAGGCATGGATCAAGGCATTTGCAACTACTGTGTCGCCCTCAAACCCAGCTTTGATCACTTGTGAATGAACTGCCAAGGCATGGCGCTCAGTTGCAAGGCTTGCATAAGCTTTTAAAACAATTGAGAAAGTGTACCTGTCAGGAATTAAGTTCTCCTGGCGTAATTGGCGAAAGAGGAAGAGTGCTTCTTCAGGGTCTTGCTCTGAAAAGGTGGTTATGATGCCAGTCCATGCAACAATATCCCGATGACAACTTGTCTCTGAGAAGAGTCTGTAACAGTCAGCAATATCTCCTCCAAGATCTGAATAAGCTTTAACTAATGCAGTTGCCACTTCAATTTTTAATATAAACCCAGTTTTGATGGTGAGACAGTGCAATTGAAAACAAAACTTAGTAATCCCATTATCATCAAGGCCATTGCTTCTGCACATGGAAGAAAGGACGCTAAGAAGCGTGGCACGATCAAACCCATTCCCGTCGAGGTACATTTGTATAAACAGATGAATAGCTTGAGCTCCAAGTCCACGATACTGAAACCCTGCAACCATGGAATTCCAAGATATGAGATTCCGGAACTCCATGCTCTTAAATACATTCCACGCCTCGTCTTTACTAACATCATAAACACCTCCATGATTACAAATCTTGCTATACATAGTAATAAGAGCATTTGCAACGTAAACACAAGCATCCAAAGACATTTTCAAAGCAAGCGCATGTACCTGCCGGCCATATCCAACATCACTCTCCGCACACGAACTGAGAACGCTGGTGAACGCAAACTCATTGGGTTGGTAGTGCACCAACATGCCAGCAAATAAACGAAAACAATTTTCAGTTTCCCCGCGTTGTGCATACCCTGAAATGAGAGCAGTCCAAGAGACAATGTTTCTTCTAGGCATTTCATCAAACAGTTGGTTGGCGTATTCTAGGTAACCAAATTTTGCATACATATTAATAAGGTGGTTCGTGACAAAGAGGTCAGGTGAGTTGATGGGTTTCTGGGCAACCATGTAATGGTGCAAAGAAAGGCCTTCATGGATGCAATGGTGGCGAGCACAAGCATGGAAGAGAGTGGCGTAGGTTTGATTGCAGTGAGGTGGTGGTTGAAGAGTGTAGAAGAGTGAGAGGGCTTCCTTAACTTGACCACGCGTGGAGAGATCCCGCACTTCGCCGAGAAGATTATTCGTTTGCAAATTGAGGCCTGAAGGCGTGGGAAGGTTGATTGTGCTAAAGGCTCTGTGAGAGATGCGACGCGCACAAGCACATGGGCGTAACATCAGGGCTTCCTTTCCCTTGAGCTGAAAGAGTAGAGATGATTTTCAGGTTCAGAAATTACCAATTGGATCAAAGAAGAAGTGCTCTTGCTCTCGCTCTGGCTGCTGCAACAGTTCCAAGTTTCAGTTTTGTCTGGAAATCCACTGCTCTTCTAAAGGGTTCAGAAACAATGCTGAGCATTATGGGATGGAAAGCTGGAACCAACAATCACTTATTTATTATCACCATCAAAATAATGAATATACCCGAAGAAAATATCTTATCCCTTTATATACAACATTATTTTCAAAGTTTCACAAAAATTTACTAAAGAAAAGGAATTTGGAAGGCAACCCCTTCTTCCTTGCCTTTCTGTCAAATGCGTTTAACATGGACGTAACATGATTATCATCTTCATCTTCTGCAGCTTGAGAATCACAACAATTATTAGGTGGCAATTTGCATATAACTGGCAGGGGAGGGGACCAAGGGCACATTCATGCAATCCTAAGCCAAGGCTATATTGGACGCAGCAGAGCAGTTGCCCTGAATTCATTACTTATGCTTCCAGGATTCAGGAATTCAAGCACGTGCTATATAGATGAAGCAAATAGAATTCAAAGCATGCATGCAACCACCTGACTTTCTCCGCATGGTTAGTAGTTCCCGCCCATTCTGTCCTGCCCGCCTTTCGACCCATGAATTCTTGAGATCGGGTGGTACTTAACACGAAATGATCTGATTACCATCAGCGACCCAATTTGGAGGCAGTTGGATTTGTCCAGAGTTACCTATATTCAACCACTTGGAAATTTCAGCTCCGAGAGAGAGAGAGAGAGAGAGAGAGAGAGAGAGCTGAAGGTATCTCAGAATAACCGACTTAATGTTCCTTCTCAGCAGAATTAGAGCCTTCTTCAGAAGTAGTTCCTCCCTGCAAGGAGATATATATATACACACACAAGGAAAAAATAAGGAGTTAATATTTACTTTTCAAGCAGATGACGGCACATCAATGATGACGAAATTTAAATGAAACACAAAGAACATAGTTCAAGGAAAATTTAAATTCTACCATCTCAAAATGTACTTGTGCACTACATTAAACCATCCAGACTCTCAAATGTAGCTTTATCAACTTCCTGTAGAACAATTTGATGTTGGCCTCCATCAAAACACTGCATAGATGTTTGGATAAACCCTGCAACATCTTGCTCATAAACAAGACGAATCCCACATTTCTGGATCTCCACGCACAGGCTGCTGGTTTCCGATAAACCCCACAATGAACTTGATTCATTTAAATCTGACAAATCTGAAAAATCTGACAAAGAAAACATAGAAAAAACAAAGAAAACAATCAGAATGAACTGGTTTCCGATAAAGCCCGCAGATGAGATACATAGAAAAAACAAAGAAAACAATCAGAATTAAATCTGACAAAGGTGCAACTTTCTTTCCAGTCAAGGAGATATGGTTCCAGTTGAAACTCATGAGTTCGCAATGTGAATCTATATAAGTAATCAGAAGTTTCTGAATCTGATTCACTGTCGGAAACAGCAGGGTGTCCTTTGACTAAGAAAACAGCAGCAACCCCCATCCACTTCTTATTATCTTTCAAATCTGTCCCTCAACTCACTGTTAAACTACTCTCTGTGCATCAACTACGCCACGATAATAATTGTTCTATCCTATTTGATCAATATGGTTTTTGCATACAGGACCAGTTTTCCAAGAGAGTGCTTCTCAAGGGCAGGAGCAGTAATGGATTGTATCCAATTCCCAGTGCATCCCAGCTCTCTTCTCCGTCTTAGGCCATAGCATATCTCGGTCAGCAAATAAAGTCTTCTGTATGGCACAGTAGGTTAGGACATCCTACCAATGACATTGTTCATACTATGCTCAAGTCTGCCAATTTACCTATTCTAGTAGATTCCCCAATGCATGTTTGTCCTCACTGTTTGAGTGGCAAAATGCACCAATTACCATTCTCATCTACCCATGTTAAGGCTTCTTTTCCTTTTCAGAGGGTTCACAGTGATGCATGGGGCCCTTCTCCCTGTAAATCCATAGATGGTTACCAATATGTGGTGATTTTCATTGATGAATACACTAGTTTCACCTGGTTGTGTCCCCTGTTTGCTAAATCTGAGGTCTTTACAAAGTTTACTCATCTTTATGCTTATGTTGAGAATCAGTTTTCTACCTCCATTAAGTGTTTGCAGAGTGATGGGGGTGGGGAGTATATGAGTAATCAATTCAAGGATTTTCTCCTTACTCACAGAGTTATTCATCAAGTTTCGTGTCCTTATACTCCTCAACAAAATGGTCTAGCTGAGAGAAAGAATAGACATTTGGTTGAAACTATGATTACTTTGTTAGCTGCAGCTTGTCTTCCTCAACAGTTTTGGTTTCATGCAATTGCACATGCGGTGTTTCTGATCAATCGAATGCCTAGTAAGGTTTTAGCTCATCAATCCCCATATTTTCGGCTTTTCCATACAATCCAGATATCCAGCATCTTCGAATATTTGGAACTGCTATTTATCCTTGTTTGAGAACCAAAAATTCCAATAAACTTCAACCTCGATCTACTTTATGTGTGTTTCTTGGATATATGACAGGATATAAGGGCATTCTTTGTTATAATGTTCTTACTGGAAAGATGGTTATATCTAGAAATGTGGTTCACGATGAAACTGTGTATCCTTTTCAACCTATCATGGCATCAAAGTCTGTTACTTGTTCAACCTCAACGGGTAATTCTTCTTCTGCACCAGTTCTAGTTCCCTCAGTCTTAGCTTCCCCAAGTCTTCCTCTTCCCATAGACCCTGACATCTCATCTCCTTTAACTCCTCCTGATACATCCTCTGCCCAGGTTTCTTTGCATGTTCTGTCTGAGCATCAGTTAGAGGTGTTATTACCACCAAGTTCAAGGCCTGCCTCTCCAAGTATGAATTCAGAATCTTCTTCCTCTATTTCTTTACCTGAAGCAAACTCTCATTCTATGCAGACTAGATCTAAATATGGGATACACACACCAAAACCTTTTTCCGACTATCATTGTTATAGCACTAGTTTGCTGGATGCTTTAGAGGAGCCTACTAGTTATCGAGTCGCTTCTTACTCCTCATAATGGACTAAGGCCATGCAAGATGAAATCGATGCTCTCCATATGCAAGGAACTTGGGAATTGGTGCCTCATCCAGTGAATAAGAATGTGGTAGGTAGTAAGTGGATCTACAAGATAAAGAGGAATTCAAATGGGACTATAGCTAGGTACAAAGCAAGGTTGGTGGCTCAAGGTTTTAGCCAAGAGCCTGGATTTGATTACTCAGAAACTTTTAGTCCAGTAGTGCGCCACTCTACTGTCCGAATTATTTTTAGCTTGGCAGCCATGCATGGGTGGAAGTTAAGGCAATTAGACATTAAAAATGCCTTTCTTTAAGGAGATTTGGATGAGGAAGTGTATATGAAACAACCTCAGGGGTTTGAAGATCCTAAGCAGCCTCAATCTATTTGTAGATTAAGGAAATCTCTGTATGGGTTAAAACAAGCACCAAGAGCATGGAATGCTAAGTTCATAGGATACCTTCCAGCCCTTGGTTTCAAAATGTCTCAATCAGATCCGAGTTTGTTTGTTAAACACACTGGATCAAATGTTCTAGCTTTACTTTTATATGTCGATGATATTATCTTAACAGGTTCAAGTGATGCTCTCATTCAAGAGGTTATTGATGATTTGTCCTCAGTG
Organism: Prunus avium; assembly: GCF_002207925.1. The sequence continues at coordinate 348,466 of NW_018921717.1, read as the reverse complement.
TTTGAATTGAAAGATCTGGGGTTGTTGATTTACTTCTTAGGTCTACAAATTTCTTATCCCAGCTCAGGCGGTATCTTTGTGAATCAGTATAAGTATGCCAAGGAGTTGTTAGCTAAAGCAGGTATGACTCAATGTAAAGCTTGTTCCACTCCCTGTAAACCATATTCTCAGGTTCTTAGCACATAGGGTGAATTTTTAAAAGATCCAACATTGTATTGCCGGTTAGTAGGAGCATTGCAGTACCTTACTTTTACAAGGCCTGATATTGCTTTTGCTGTGAACTCTGTCTGCCAATACATGACCGCACCTACAGATTCTCACTTCTTTCAGGTTAAGCGTATCTTGAGATACCTACAAGGTACTCTGCAATATGGCATCAATTTTTCCCCTGGACCTATGCAACTTAGTGCTTTTAGCAACACAGATTGGGCGGGAGATGTTTCTACACGCAGGTCAACTACTGGCTTTGTAGCATTTCTTGGAAATAATCCAATTTCTTGGCAGTCCAAGAAGCAAGGCTCGGTCTCTCGCAGCTCTACGGAAGCCGAGTATCGAGCATTAGCCAATACAGCAGCTGATGTTGTTTGGATTCGTCAAGTGTTGGCTGATATGTATGAGTTTTTGCTTGAGCCTCCTTTACTACACTGTGACAATCTCTATGCCTTAGCTTTGAGCTCAAATCTAGTGTTTCATTCACGAATCAAACACTTGGATATTGATTTCCACTTCATCCGAGAACGTGTCCAGTGTAGAGATTTTCATGTGCAGTATATACCAACTGATGATCAAGTTGCTGATGTCTTCACAAAGGGATTACATGGTCCTGTATTCTCAAAGCATTGTATCAATCTCAGACTGGGTCGCCCAACTGAGATTGAGGGGGGATGTTTGGCTAAAGGTTAGTCAGCTTGGAAGGTTGTTAGCTGATGTGTCATTATGGTTAGATTGTTAGTATAATCCACGTGATTTCTGCTGTAGTATAAAGTCTGTAATCCCATGTGTATTGGATTGATTCAATGAGAAATACAGAAATCAAAAGTAATATTTTCTCTGAATTCCTTTATATGAATATTCTAGAACTCTCTCTGTCTTCTTCCTTCAACTCTGTTAGCAATCAAAGACATCAATACCAGCTTGAGCTATTGCAAGTATATTAAAAAACACTAGATGCATCCATTGCTCCTCTCGTCTTTGATTTCTGCTGTTGGAGGAACTGGAAGCAAAAACAAAGTACTGAAAAAACTGATAATCTCAAAACGCAATTAAAGTCTGATGGCACGCAGAAAACAGGTTTACATAGAGTCTAATGATCTTTCAAGTCAATTAACTAAATTTGATCACAAAGTAAAATTCATTCTTGATGTGCAACCATTTCCTTGTCTGTTCTAGATGGTCAAGCCTCATCTTCTGTGGTTTTCTCTTGCAAACTCTCTGAAGGTTGCTTCTCTTTGGCCTTGGAGGCAGCAGCACTACAATTTCACGGGAAAAAAAAAATTAATTCAAAACTTATTACCAAAGGCGCAAAACATTAATCACTTTTATTAGAAAAAGATTACTAAGATTATCAATATTCTGCAATATGCACATTTTGGTGCAAATTTCAAAAATATTTCTCATTTATTTCAAGCATGTGTGCCTACCCGGCCCAAGAAAACATAAACAGATACATGATAGCGTTATATGATGGGCACAATTGATGAAACGCACCGTATTGGGCCTAGCCTACGGCGTCTGCACTCGTAATCCAGCAAAGACATATATCTCATCGTCATCGAGAAACCACAAACACCGTCTTCAATTCAGCGATTGCGAACTGGGTGCAGTTTGCCTGCAGAATACCGTGAATTTGGGCCCGATTTCGAGAAATGCAAGCCCTGGTTGATCCAAAACGCCCCAGACCTTTACCCGGATCTCGTTAAAGGTTCTATTTTGCACCCAAACCCTAATTTCTTGTGTTCAGTTTTAATCATCTCTTACATGTTTTCTTATCCCCCCCCCCCCCCCCCCACCACAAAAAAAGAAGAAGAAGAAGAAGAAACTCTGAAAAATCGACCTAGGCGGCGCCTAGGCGCTAGGCGGGAGAACACCTCTTATTTTCTTATGATTGCTCTGTTTTGTTTTCTTCACTTGCTATATTTAATAATTTAATTCTTGTTTTTATTTTTGGCAGAGGCTAATGCGAAAGAAGCTGATAAAGTAGCCAACCAGTTGCAGTCTACTGGTATATCTTCTGGTGGAGATGGAGCTGCTTCTTCTTCAGGTAATACTGTAAATATGTGTATAGATGTATGTAGCAGTGTATGTTTGTATTTCATTACCCTCACTATCTCTCTCTCTCTTTCTCTCGGGGTTGGTGGTGGCACTTCAGAATAGGTTCAAAATAGACCTAGGCGGCACCTAGGCGCTAGAGAAGATTAAGAAAAAGGTGAGACTTTTGAAATTATTTGTTTTTGAGGATCTTTAGACTTGGTATTGGCTTTTCTGTAGGAGAGGCAAGAAGTTACTATTGAAGAGGTTATACGTAATAAGCAGAGTATAGCTGTATTATTTCTTTAAAAAAATTGGAAAACCGAGTATAGCCGCGCGGCTATACTATATCTTTAAAAAATTAAAAACCAGGTATCGCCGAGCGGCTATACTATTTCTTTAAACAAATTGCAAAAACCGAGTATAGATGCGCGTCATGTGTATGCATATGTGAGTATTATTCTTAGATCATTCAATACCCTCATATGTTGGATTTTGGATAAGCATCTTTCCAGGCAATGCCGCATTATGAGTTCATATGTGGGACATTATTGCTTTGAATTGTAGGGGGATTTTGAAGAGGCTGATGAGAAATTCCGGTCAAGGCCAAGGGGTGGCCGTAAGAGGAAGTACCCCACTATAGAAATGCTCGTACCAATTGGGCCAGGAGTCTGAGTACCTCTCCTGGTTGCTCTCACAAGAAGCTGAAGATGAGAATTGAGCCATGCCCTTGAATATATAGTTTTGGATTGTTTTGATAATTAAGAATGACTTTGAAACTCATCCTTGTCAATAGAACTTTCAATTACTGTAAGTAGAAATAAGAAATAGATTTAAAATTGTGTGGAGCATAACTATAGGTATAGTAATAAGCTATATGTTCTTTAGAGCATAACTATAGGTATAGTAATAAGCTAGTTTTATGTTCTTTAGATATATGCTGATAAGTTGATTAAAGAATGCACGAAGTTTGTTCTATCATTTCATCAATTTCTTTATTCTTGGTTTTCTTCCAGATTTACTGTTCCCTTGATTAAATCTTTTGTCTTGTTAAAACAATAGTTTAGCAATTTTTAAGTTTACGTGATGGAGAAAATTTGCCAAATAAAACACGTATGTATTTTATTCATATTTTTCCCATTCCGTATTTCACTAATTATGAAAGAATTTGAGAGGCTAAGATTATTGCTTACTTGTTGGAAGAAAAATGCAAGATTGGCATCTAATTTGTCTTGATATTGGTTTTCTTGACTGCTCTGAGGTGAAGTATTTGGCATGACTGTATCATTATGAATGCTATAAAAGAAGAATATCAAAAAATAATACAAGCACTGGTATTGCAACTAGGAAAACATAAATTTAACAATTTCCCGGTGACCCGTATTTGGAATCTGTTTAAACTTTTGCAGAGGTTTAAGTATGTTCATTTTCAGGCTTTTCTTCCAGTGTTTGGTTGATAATTATGAGGCAAATTAGTTGTCACACATGGACCATTGATTTAGGATTTTAATATCAATCTTCGTCTGAATTTCCATTCAGTTTGGCTGTATTTGGCATGATATTCCGGTGAGATCCTCATATATATATACATACACGCAAAGAAAGAAAGAAATAAGGTCCACAAAGCAATATAAATAGTAATTGGAACAGTCTTATTATTATTTTAAATTAAAATTATTACATATGCAAGACATAATTTGTCATTTATTTTTGTGGAGTGGACCAAGACATTCATGCCGCATGCAGCTAGGGAACAATTCCCAATCCCTTAATTAATATGATTATTCTTGGAGCTTGCCTGCAGAAAGAATACTGTGAATTCGGGCCCGATTTCGAGAAATGCAAGCCCTGGTTGATCCAAAACGCCCCAGACCTTTACCCGGATCTCGTTAAAGGTTCTATTTTGCACCCAAACCCTAATTTCTTGTGTTCAGTTTTAATCACCTCTTATTTTCTTATCTCTTACATGTTTTCTTATCTCTTCACCCCCCACCACAAAAAAAGAAGAAGAAGAAGATGAAGAAGATGAAGAAACTCTGAAAAATC
>NW_018921717.1:295588-324990 GCF_002207925.1 Prunus avium | reverse complement strand
GATGCCGCATCACATCGTCGTCTACCCGTTTTTCCTTATGCCATCTCATGTCTGTGGCAGTATGAGTCGACATATACAATCGTTGCAATCTAGATTTCAGGGGCAAATAACGCATGACTTTTTGTGGAACCTTAGTCATTCTATTCTGAGACGTCTATTTGAACCTCGACTCATTGCATATAGGGCATATATCCAATGTTTCATACTCTTTGTAGAATAACATGCAATTGTTTTTGCAAGAATGGATTTTTTCATAACCCAATCCAATACCACTCAACATCTTCTGCGCCTGTCTGTGGTCTTTCGGCAAACAATTGTCCGTTGGAAGCATTCTCTTCTTGAAAACCCCCAAAAAGTAATCGAAACACAGGTTCGACATACGATACTTTATTTTTCCATGCATTAGCTCCACAATCGCTGTCAGAACGGAAAAGCTCTCGCACCCTGGATATAACTCTTGGTTGGCATTTCTTAACAGTTTTTCATACTGTTCGAACTCTGCACTATCCGTTAGTGTAGGCACATCATCTTCCCCTTGCTTATTGCTACTCGTCGATGCAAATGGAAAAGCAAGGAAGATTGTCCACAATCAAAATAATATCCATCACTTGTTCATTAGGATCCACAATAGGTTCAACATTGTCCACTCTTGTGGCCCTTGAAGACAAACCAATGTCTAATTGTTCCCCGTGATGGTTCCAAGTGCTGTATGTCTCAATCATTCCATTCCTTACTAAATGAAATCGAACAGTTTCAATTGTCTCCCACAACATGTTGTTACACCTCCTACAAGGACACCAGATTCTAGTTTCACCCGGGTTGTGTGACCGTGCAAAGTGAATAAAGTCCTCGATTCCATCCAAGTATTCGTCTGCACACCTGTTAGGGTTCTGTATCCACATTCTGCTCATAATTCCTGGAACTACAATCACAATACAACAATCATGTTGTATTCTTACAAAATCATAACGTCACCTTATGCCTCCGGTAAGGGCCCTATCCCATTCAAAAATGTATAATCATGCCACGTAATTTACAGCTACATGAGATTAGATTTCGACGTGGATGAATTTCGGCATCTCGGTACAGTTCTTGAGGTGTACCGTAGATATAAAATATCTACGTACCACCCGAAGAACGTATCGAGATGACACCGAAATCTCCACAATCGAAACCTAATCCTGTAGCTGTAAACTACGTGACACGACTATGCATTTCCAAACTGTCCAAAATATGGGACAATTCAAGAATTAATTGGACCGTAATCGTGGTTTACCCACCCATGCGCAGTCCAACTAACCTCGAACGGGAACTAAGCTTTACAAAAAAAAAATGTACGAAGTTAATTTCAATTAACTTCGTACATCAACGTGCATAATTGAACAACATAATATAAATATAATTTGACAACACAATATAAACAAAATGTAATTAATTTTATATAATACCTTCTCAATCGTTCTCCACCACTCGCTAATCACATATAATATCCATATATACAATGAAATTAATGCGTTAGTATGAATTTATAGTAATATTTTTACACTAACGAAAAAAAATACATACCCAATGAACGTACCAGAGGCAGAGATAGTTTAACTCATAAATGAAATGAAATTGATGCGTTTGATTGCCCTATAACGTTCGAGACAGAGGGAGAGAGACACTAAGGCAAACTGCAGTTTGCCTCTGCCATGGCTGAAGCTGACTAAAGTAATAAACGACAGTTTTGCGAGACGGATAAAGTGTTTCGTCGCGCAAAGTTCTGAAGTCCTTGCGCGACAAAAACATAAATGCGTCGCAAATTTTTCGCTACGCAAACGTCTTTCTTGTCCCGCAATTTTTTTTTTCCCGGCGCGCATGGTTGTGCCGACATCCATTTTTGCGCAACGTGGTCTAGTTGATTCGTTGCGCATTGATCCGTCGCTCAGATTCTACACGTCGTCGCGCAAGAATACAATCACTTTGCGCGACCAATATATCGTCGCGCAATATTTCGTTGCGCAATCATTTGGCGCCAAATGCGATCAACCCGCTTTTTTTTTCCCGCTTGTTCTTTGCGCGACGATCAAGATTATTTGTCGCGCTTTATAATTTAGCGCGACTAAAAATTTCGTCGCTCAACTTTTGCCGCCAAATCCACGGTTAGGTGCCAATTTTCGTTACTATATGCGACAATATTATCTTTTGTCGCGCAGAGTTTCTTTGTACGACGAAAAATTTCGTCGCGCATGGTTGTTTCGTGCGACGATTATTTCTTCGTCCCGCAAACTGCCGTCGCGCAAGTAGAAAAATATAGTAGTGTTATCTCAACACAGCTCTCACATCTCTCAAAATAATAGGATAATGGTAATCCTTAAACTGTTCTGTGCTAATAAAACTATTTCTAGAGAAAAAATATATACTGCAAAGAATTCTATATCACGCAATGTGTATTGATATTACCTCTAATATGTGTCTTTCGTATATTAAAAGAACAAGAGCTTACATAACTTATTTCAATTTTTGGTTTTATAAGTTTTTTTTGGCTTGAAACTCACAATATTCACTTTAAATGTTGGAGGAAACTAATTATGAAAAATACGAAGTGCTAATATCTACCATGTGGCATATGGGAGAGTTGTTGAAAAACAAGGGTCTCTTGAACAAGTTGACCCATGTTATGTAATTGCGTTTCCACTCATTCCAATGACAAAGGGCAAATACTATTTACTTTTTTTTTTTTTTACTTAAACGATTAAATTGTAACAGCACGCACTGCACCAAGGTGGGCAGATACTGCAGCGAAATATGGATTTGGAGCCAAGGCCAATGGTAAGCTTATTTCGACTATAAAATCTAGGTTTATGCACTTGGTTCTTCCTTTCCAAGCCACGAGTCAATTTCACTGAATCAATTTCCAATAATTTTAGACTTAGTCAACAATGTCAGAATTTAAATGTTTTAGTTCTGTGTAACAGCACGCACTGCACCAAGGTGGGCAGATACAGCAGCCAAATATGGATTTGGGGCCAAGGCCAATGGTAAGCTTATTTCGACTGTAAAATCTAGGTTTACGCACTTGTTTTTTAATCAACAAAGGCGGGATAGTTTCCAAGATGAATTGCTAGATTATATGTGATGGGCTAATTGATGCCCTTTTTAAGACTTGTAAAACATGTCTATCTTCTCTCTTAAAGATTTTGTATGTGCATGTTATGAACTCCGTTTTGTTTCACAATTTCAGAACAAATCTACTGTTATATGTCATGGGTTGTTGTTAATGTATGCATTTTGAGTATTTCTTTTGGCTTTCCTTGACAATTTTGTAATAGGCCAATCATTGTATTTTCTCAAGCTCTAGTCTAGATTAAGAATTACATCTCTAGGTATGCTTAATTGGCTACATTATGATGGACAACAATGGGTTTGACAAAAGGTAAATTTTGCATTGCATTACATTGCATTTTCTAACTTCTAAAGATTATGACTAGTCATCCTTTTAGTAGGAATTCCAGCTCACTGTTCCAGCTGGATCCTACCCATATGTTTTTGTCTTATTCTATCTTCTCTCTCTGTTGCCATGTGTCGATTCTGACCTAGAGAATTTTTGTGTGTAAAAGCCAAACAATTCTTTATTTGGTGGTCGTCACTTTTGTAGGCAACTTTTTGGAAAGTTTCCTTGGAAACTATCTCTTCTTCCTCAAGAGCAAACCTTCATATTTTTCATCTTTGAGTTTTCCAAATTGATTTTTCGAAAACTGCATTTGAAATATGAAAACCTCATCTTGCTAGATCAAACACTCTCTCATATATATATATCTAGGTCATATTCAAGATTGATTTCTTCAAGACTATGGTTTCTTGAAGAAATTGGTCATTCTCCTTTGAATCCAAATTTGGTTTCTGTTTGAAAGGACACATTCGACCTAGGTTTCATATCCTTAGGATTGAGTCTCGAGTTTCCAAAGAAAGTGAGTTTAAGACTCATTTGTCATCTTTTAAAGGGTATGCAGCTGTAAAGTCTATGGTTTGTACAAGAGATAACCACTCTTCACTTGAAAAATTTGGTTTCCAACAACCAAAAAGGTTCATTCCTACATGCCATCATTGTGGCACATTAGGACACATTAGACCAAAGTGTTTTGAAGAAGCTCCAAAATTTGTTCATGGTCTCAACTTGGGTTTCGATTCCGTGAATATTATTTCTAAGGGAAAGTTGTCTCATCCACAATCCAAACTTGTGCCTACTTGCCACCATTGTGGTGTGAAAGGACACATTCGACCTAGGTGTCATATCCTTAGGATTGAGTCTCGAGTTTCCAAAGAAAGTGAGTTTAAGACTCATTTGTCATCTTTTAAAGGGTATGCAGCTGTAAAGTCTATGGTTTGTACAAGAGATAACCACTCTTCACTTGAAAAATTTGGTTTCCAACAACCAAAAAGGTTCATTCCTACATGCCATCATTGTGGCACATTAGGACACATTAGACCAAAGTGTTTTGAGCTTAGGAATTTTGAGCAAAAGCCTTTTGTTCATTTCAAGAAAGTAAATGATGACTCACTTCAAACTCAAGTGAATGATCTTCTTTATAAAGCTGTCAAAATTTCTAAGGTGATCTCTTTGCCTCATAAAGTTTCAAAAGTGATGCAAGTTTGGATAAAAAAGGAAGACCATGTTCTTCCTCATGTTGGTGACTAGTTTCTTTATCTTATGTATCTAGACCGGTCTCTTGTTTGTGTGTGCTTCATGGGGTCTAGATACATTGTCATGCATATGCACCTTACTTGTTCTTTTGTTTTATTAGTTTCATTTTTTTTTAAATGTGGTCATTGCATGCATGCCTTTCAATCATCTCTCTCACAGTGCTTTGAACCATTGGGTGATCAACACAATTTCATGTTCTTTTGAACTTGTTCACATTTATCTTGTTGGTCTTGTCTATACATTTTCTCTTGATGGTAAGGAATACATCCTAGTCATTGTAGATGACTTCTTTGGGTTTACATGGGTCTTATTCTTGAGGGATAAGTTTGAAATTTTTTATTTCAAAAATTTAAATATGTGTGTCACTTTCTGCATAACAAAAAGTTGACTAGTCATCTGCCAATAATTAGAGTTCCAACATAACCATGAGACAAAGTTTGATAAATTTTGTGAGAAAATGGGAAATTCTTTTATGTTGGCAACAACCTTGCTGTTTGGCATTGTGAGAAATATAATAATAATTTTTTTGTCCATAGCAAAGGCTGAGTTCTTTTGGATGAAACATATGTTGGATGACTATGCTTTTCAACAATCATTATTTCTCATCTATTTTGGTCTCATAGTTTCACTTTGGATATCATGTTCATTCAAACTTCATGATGTGTGAGATCCTGTAGATGTTTGACTAATTGACTTAAGGTATTTTCTTACATAAGAGATCTTGGTGAAAAACAATGACTTGAAATTTGTGCATATTGAGAAGCAACTAGCCTTTTTTTTAAACCACTAGATACTTGAAGGTATTGATTTCCTTTAAAGATCTATTGGGTTGTGCAAAATGGACTAACTTGTGTTTTCAATTTCGTGTGCTTATAATATGAATCTCCATTTTGTTTGTGTTTTTTTTTAAAAAAAATTCATATATACTAGTCATTGGTCACTAGTATTGGCTTGGTCTTAAGGTATTTAGTCTTTCTTGGATTTGACCCATGTTACCACATGTGACCTGGTTGTCTGTGAGTCTCTTGTGGTTTCCTTAAGTCACTTTTGAGTAGACTTCTGTGGATGTTGTTGCTTTATGCAACTCGAATGATGATTGTCTTGGCTGCAATCTCATGTTTTGAATTTATAGGTCTATTGAACTTTGTGATTTTTCCATTAAAGGGAGCTTGTCATTTACTTATCCTTGGAACACTTTGTTATGTTGTGAACTACTTACATCTTGCTAGCATTGCTCTCGGTTATTCGGGAGCTTGTCATTTACTTATCCTTGGAACACTTTGTTATGTTGTGAACTACTTACATTTTGTTAGGATTGCTCTCGGTTATTTTCACATCCTTCTTGGTGTCAAAGGTTTTGTACAGTGTTTTTACCTTGGAATGTCTTCTTTATTGTGTGCACTGCTTGTCCAGAATAATGAGATTTCGGTATGCTCTATGACCATTCATCTTAATAAGCTGTGTTCCCACATCATCATAATAAGCTGTGTTCCCACATTCAATGATTTAGCCTAACATAATTCTTGAAATCCTTATGAGTCTGCTGTGCTATATAAGTTTTCGATTGTTGGCTAATCTATTTTTTTGGGGGTGAAAAGCTATGTTGTGTTTTTTGGACAACCTAGAGACTTATGTCTTGTGTTCTTTCTCACATGTCCTCAATTTTCAGCAAAAATTTAGAGTTCATCTTGCTTGGTGTTTTCTTCAAATTTGACAATGATTGATGCCTTAAAGTTTGAAATCTTGGTGCTCTGCCTTGTTTTGATAATTATGTTGCTTAAACTCTGTCTTTTTGGGGGAGTTTCTTTATGTGTAATGTGTACACATTGAAATTAAATTCAGCCACTTGATTTTAATTGCTTTGGGTATGATTCCTTGCAACTTGTGCTCCAGTTCTTATTCTCTCTAGCCTGATGCACTTTTGTGTTTGTTGGCTATTTATGGAGAGTTTGATGGGTTAGTATGTCAAAGGTTAATTCCTTTATGTTATATTATACTCAGGGGGAGTATGTTTTCTAAGGGGGCGCTTTGGTTTAGGGGGAGTTTCTTTTTGTGTAATGTCCACACATTGAATTCAATTCCATTCACATGATTCTCATTGCGTTGCCTATAATTCTTTGCACCTTGTGCTACATTTCATATTTTCTTTAGCCTAATGCACTTTTGTGATTGTTGACCTTAGGGGGGGAGTAGATTTCTTATTTATAAATGAAGGGTCTTATGCATTGTAACTTGCATCCCCCGGTCTCTTGTCTCGCCTATTTTGCATCTATCGTATTTAGGGGGAGTAAGGCTTTGCCTTATTTGCACAGTTTCATACTTGGTACTTTTTTCTGTGCATTCGGTGTAGTAAAATCACAAGGTCGATACTAAAATTTCTGCTTGTTATGCTACTGCTTTGGTTGCCTAGTCAACATATGCTCATGCTTCTTGTGGTTGACTAGTTTTCCGATTCTGCATGTTCTGCTATTGCCTTGGTTGACTACTCAACTTATGCTCCCGCTATTGCCTTGGTTGACTAGTCATCTGGTTCTCTAGTCTTTTAGCTAGAGGTTTGATTTAGGTTGTGTCCTAGATAGGGGGAGTATTTTTGGACAGTTTGGGTGGTATATTTTGTAATCACATTGTGCGGATCATTTTTGCTTGGGTAGTCTGTGCACCTTGATAAGGGGAGTTGTTTTGTTTTGTTTTTGAACAAATGCTATTTGCTGTCTAATCATCCTGTGCTATGTGCATAATGTTCAAATCCGATTATGTGACTTGTGTTTAATTCACTTGATTACTGTTTCTCTACAATTGTCTTTTTGCTCTTTCCTTATCAACAAGGGGGAGAACACTCTCAACCCCCTTATTGCACATATTGCATATTGCTTGAAATTAACATTTCTGTGATATAATATGCTTGTCTTGTGCCTGGGAGTTTGGTTGCTGTTTTGCAGGTACTTCATTTCATCATCTCCTTAGGTTTGGTTTTGGGTTGAGTGTATTTAGAGAGTGTGTTGTCAAGGAAAGCCAAATAGGGGGAGATTGTTAATGTATGCATTTTGAGTATTTCTTTTGGCTTCCCTTGACAATTTTGTAATAGGACAATCATTGTATTTTCTCAAGCTCTAGTCTAGATTAAGAATTACATCTCTAGGTATGCTTAATTGGCTACATTATGATGGACAACAATGGGTTTGACAAAAGGTAAATTTTGCATTGCATTTTCTAACTTCTGAAGATTATGACTAGTCATCCTTTTAGTAGGAATTCCAGCTCACTGTTCCAGCTGGATCCTACCCATGTGTTTTTGTCCTATTCTATCTTCTCTCTCTGTTGCCATGTGTCGATTCTGACCTAGGGAATTTTTGTGTGTAAAAGCCAAACAATTCTTTATTTGGTGGTCATCACTTTTGTAGGCAACTTTTTGGAAAGTTTCCTTGGAAACTATCTCTTCTTCCTCAAAAGCAAACCTTCATATTTTTCATCTTTGAGTTTTCCAAATTGATTTTTCGAAAACTGCATTTGAAATATGAAAACCTCATCTTGCTAGATCAAACACTCTCTCATATATATATCTAGGTCAGATTCAAGATTGATTTCTTCAAGACTATGGTTTCTTGAAGAAATTGATCATTCTCCTTTGAATCCAAATTTGGTTTCTGTTTGAGTTGGAGCTTGCAAGCTAGTGCCATGGGATGAACAAGCTGGAGAAGGAGCTGCCATTGCCATGAAGATACCCGTCAATCTAGGCATCCCCTGTGCTAGCAACAACTACGGTGGAAGTGTGTGAAAACATTATAATCAAGTAAATACCAAACAGCAAATAATGATGACTAGTCAACCACCAAGAACTCAAACCCAGAAAAATTACTGATGACCTCCAGTTTTTCCCAATGGTGGGTTTCTGGGTGAACAAAATCTGGTTTGCATATCTGTAATTTTTCTGGGTTTGAGTTCTTGGTGGTTGACTAGTCATCATTATTTGCTGTTTGGTATTTACTTGATTATAATGTTTTCACACACTTCCACCGTAGTTGTTGCTAGCACAGGGGATGCCTAGATTGACGGGTCCTTCTGAGTGCCTAGGTTGTCACTAGTATTTTTCTAGGGTTGCAGGTATATTGTGGCATGCTCTGTGTGTATTCTTGATTGTGGTTGTTCATGACTAGCAGTTGACTAGTCATAAGTGTTTTGGTCAAGGTCTAAAGTGTGTGAAGCTTGTTGTGGTTGTGTTTGTGTCATTTAATTTACCCCTCGTCACCTAAGTGCCAATTTCAGCTGTCTCAGACCACACACAGATATTATTAGTACGAATTTGATTGATGTGTTAAAGCCACTAGGAATTCTCATGCTCCCTTTCTAAGTAGAAATCTTACAAGGATTACTTTTTATTTTATTAATAGAAACAAATGTATTGATAATCAAGAGGACAAGTAGTCCTCAATTATACAACAAGAGAAAACTCTGCTAAAAATAGGAAACTAGAAACAAGAAAAGACTCTGAAGCTAGACCTCTATAAGAAAGGGAAGAAAAAAAGAACGTCTTAGTATACTTATCTCAACACAGCTCTCACATCTCTCAAAATAATAGGATAATGGTAATCCTTAAACTGTTCTGTGTTAATAAAACTATTTCTAGAGAAAAAATATATACTGCAAAGAATTCTATATCATGCAATGTGTATTGATGTTACCTCTAATATGTGTCTTTTGTATATTAAATTAAAAGAATAAGAGGTTACATAACTTATTTCAATTTTTGGTTTTATAAGTTTTTTTTGGCTTGAAACTCACAATATTCACTTTAAATGTTGGAGGAAACTAAATATGAAAAATACGAAGTGCTAATATCTACCATGTGGCATGTGGGAGAGTTGTTGAAAAACAAGGGTCTCTTGAACAAGTTGACCCATGCTATGTAATTGTGTTTCCACTCATTGCCATGACAAAGGGCAAATACTATTTACTTTTTTTTTTTACTTAAACGATTAAATTGTAACAACACGCACTGCACCAAGGTGGGCAGATACTGCAGCGAAATATGGATTCGGAGCCAAGGCCAATGGTAAGCTTATTTCTACTGTAAAATCTAGGTTTACACACTTGGTTCTTTCTTTCCAAGCCACGAGTCAATTTCAATGAATCAATTTCCAATAATTTCAGACTTAGTCAACAATGTCAGAATTTAAATGTTTTAGTTCTGTGTAACAGCACGCACTGCACCAAGGTGGGCAAATACAGCAGCCAAATATGGATTTGGGGCCAAGGCCAATGGTAAGCTTATTTCAACTGTAAAATCTAGGTTTACGCACTTGGTTTTTAATCAACAAAGGCGGGATAGTTTCCAAGACGAATTCCTAGATTATATGTGATGGGATAATTGATGCCCTTTTTAAGACTTGTAAAACATGTCTATCTTCTCTCTTAAAGATTTTGTATGTGCATGTTATGAACTCCGTTTTGTTTGACCTATCTAGTTTTACTTAAATTTAAATTAGCTCATAGCCACTGCATTGGAATATGAGATTGGAACATACATATATATATATAGGCAAAAAGTCACTTTTGGTCCCTGTAGTTTGTCACTTTTACCACTTTGGTCCCTGTCGTTTCAATTTGATCAATTTTGTCCCTGTAGTTTTGAATTTAAGCAATTTAAAGACAATTTTCAATTTCTGTCAAATTTTTTAAACTTCCGTTACTTGTAAAAGGGCAATTCCGTCAAATTATTAAAAAATTAATTCCTTTTAAAAATAAGCAATACAAAATAAAATTTTAATAATAAAAAAATATCTTCTTCTCCCTCTCTCCCGTCCGCTCCCCCTCCCCTAACTTCACCATCAGATCACCACCCACCACCACTCCAACCCCACCCAACAAGCCACTGCCCAACACCACCCACCCAATATCCAACCCTTGCCACCCTCCCACCACAAAACTTCTCAATAAACTCCACCTCTCTCTCTCTCTCTCTCTCTCCCAAACCTAGCCGCGACACCCAGGCAGTCACCCACTCCGCGACGACCTCCGGATACCCCTTCCTCGCCCTCTGTTCTGAACCCACCCTCAGCTTCATCAAAATGGTCATCAATCGCAGCGGCGACAACGCCAAGGTTCAAAAAATTCCCGGAATTTGCAGCCACTACATGAACGCCATTGAAGAAATACTGGAACACTCTCAGCAAGAACTGCAAGGATAAAAAGCAATGAGCACAATACTTAATGATGACATCTGAAGGTATAGCTCATGAATCTATTACATATCTATATTTTAAATAATTGTCAATCATTGCAAACCAGACATATCTTTATTGCACGTATATATAGCAATAATTTTTAAAATTAGACCCTCAAAATTTGTGGACCTACTGTTGCGAAACTTTATTTTTGGCTCATTGTTTATGTCAAATCCGGTTTGCAGGTAGTACGTACGTTCTATTGCTCCTATGCTAAATGAGGATCTGAAATCAAAACTATTCACCTAGGGTAGCTAAATTTTAATCCCTTTTGCAAAAGTGAGAAAAAGTTAAAAATGATTATATATCTTAGTGGTAGAATTAGTTAAGAAACTGTTTACTAAAACAAAAAGCTTAATTTAATTAAATCTCATTATATGTATATATATATCCTACTTCTGTTCTCAACCCTAGGGTTAGGGTTTGTGTATGCTGGTGAATAGTGTTCTCAGTGTTCTCAACCCTAGTTTAGATAGTCAGATTTAATTCTATTGGTTATCCAAGTATTTACTTAATCTGGACAAAAAAATGAGTGCATTATCTTATGGGTTGAGATAGTCTTTGTCATTATAATTTTTTCATTCACTTGTTTGTAATATGTTGTTTATTTCCTGGTTACTTCCCACCCCCTCTCGTATGTATATTCTGACAACCCAGATTGTCAGTTTACTGAATCAACATTCCGGTTCTTAACTGTTTTTGTTGGCTATAGTTATCAACAGGAAGGTATAAATTGGCTGGTCTTTTTAAAACGTTTCAAGCTTCATCAGAGAGAGAGAGAGAGAGAGAGAGAGAGAGAGAGAGAGAGAGCAAGAGAGTAATTATGACACAGCAGTAATAGTAATTTTGGCAAGAGGATATAACGTTTCAAGCTTCATGTTTCAGCACTAGACAGACTGATCAGCACTAGACAAACCTTATATGATTATGATAAAGGCTACATGGTTTTCTAAATACATCTTATAGATCAGCGACTAGAATCTAAAAATATCCCCAACTTCAAATATATTCAACAATGTGCATGCAGAAGGCTAACAGTGATCTTACATTATCCCCTGTCCATAGTTGTTTAATGCGACTTGAATGCATCTTGAGTTCGACAAGCTTATCTGATTCAAATTCTGATGGCAAATAATTTAAAGGACATTCATGCCATTCCAAAAGTGCTAACTGGTTAGAAAGATAATTGGCTTTTCCAAAAAAGTCCCCGTTCCAAATTTTGAGCAATCTTAGATTTTTCATCTCTGAAAAAGGATCATTAACACTCAAGTTAATCTCCTCATTTTTCTGAAAATTCAGGTATACACCTTGGACCGCAGTCATTCCCTAATAAAGAGGAAAAAGAAAGAATTAGTTGTAGCACCCAATACGAGAAATAGAAAGACGATGAATTACTTAGTTTTAAGTTTAACAATCTCTAGATCTGTAGTTCTATGGATTTCTTACCGTATTATTTACAAGCACAGGGATGATATCATTGGGAAGCCACAACCTGCTACGTTTGCCTGCCTCAGGATTTTCTTGACGAACAATTTCCCAACCCAATTTTTGTATCAAATCATGCATCCACAATTTTCTTCCGAATGGAGTTAGAAGACATTTTTCCATGAGAACTTTAATATGAATGACTGGACAGTGGCCATAACAACACTCTAGTATTCTTGTTACGCGATATTTGTCCTCTCCTTTAAAGAAAAATGCAATGTCCAAAAATATTTTCTTTTCTATTTCCTGTAATCCGTCAAAACTTACTTTAAGAACATCAAAAGTTATTTTGTCAGGCCTTTCTTTTAGTCTAAATAATGCACCTGGCCATTCTTCTAGGCTTCTCTGAAAGAGGGATGTACCTAGATTTTCAATGGCCAATGGGAGGCCATTAGCATATTTTACAAAACTCTTAGATAGCTCGAGAAATTCTTCTCCAACCTGGTCACTCCTGAAGGATTTCCAATTAAAGAGTTGAAGAGCTTCATTGTTAGTCAATGGCTTAACCTGATATATTTTGTCCACTCCATGTTCTATTAGCACACGTTTATCCCTTGAGGTTATGATGATTCTACTCCCTGGACCGAACCAATTATGGCCAGACAATGCCCTCAATTGTTCTAACCGATCCACATCATCAAGAATGATAAGAACCTTTTTAGTACATAATCTTCGCCTAATTATACTGATTCCTGTATAAGTGTTGTGTATGCTTACACTACTTTCCAGCAAGATGTCTGAAAGAAGTTTCTTCTGTAAATGAACTACACCTTGTTTTTCAGTTACCTCTCTAACATTCGAAAGAAAGCTGTAAGCTTCAAACTGAGCACGTATCCTTTCAGAAACTACATGAGCAATAGTCGTCTTACCCATTCCCCCCATCCCCCAAATGCCTATCATGCGTACTTTATTCAACCTTATCACTAAGTACGAAAGCATTTCTTTTACGCGAGAATCCATCCCAACTAAATCTGTAAATGCACTAGGCATTGTTTGACATAATTCAGTGGAAATATTGCGGACAACAGTTTGAATGAGTTCTGATTCATATCTGCAAAAGGTTGCAACTAATAATAATAAATAACCATCTCATGGGTAAGTCAGTCAGCACCAGAAATGCAAGAACCAAATATAATTGAACATAATTTATAAAACTGTAGTTCATTACTTCTTCTAATTATTAAAATCTAGTAGCCTACCATATAGAATATCTGCTTTTGTTAAAAAGAAGAATTAAAAAAACTTGAAGAATAGTAAGTTTTGTGTACCCATTATGCAAATAATGGTATCTAGAGAGACCGGCTGCTTGAGAAAGTGCAGCTCTCCACCTTTCCACCTTTTCTAAATTACCTTTAAAGGCTTGTTCATTCTTAGAAAAGGCTATCTCGAAACTCCCTGTTTGATTTCCCACCTCAGATGGATGGACGTGAAAGAAAATTGGGATTAGTGTCTGTCCCATCAGTTCCTTGCATTCAACAGCCTTTGCAAGCTCTTCCAAACACCATGTCGAATCGCCATAATTACTCGAAAGAATGGCGACCACATACCTTGATTGTTCAATTGCATTGAAGAGCTTGGAGATAGATTTTCCTTTCTTGAGCTTTTCATCATCCCTGAATGTGATAATTCCTTTCCGAATCAGAGCAGCATAGAGATGGTCTGTGAAACCTGTGCGGGTGTCTTTGCCTCTGAAACTGAGGAAGACGTCGTACATCCATAGAGGCGTCGGAGAAGAAGAAGAAGAAGACAAAGAAGAAATATCTGCTTGGGGTATCATTATTGAAGGAGTGTTTGACGGTTGCTGCTTGCTATGTTTTTGGCCAAAATCTGATAATGGGGTTTAGCAAAACTTTGCATTATTAACTTCTCCTTCCTTTTAAGCCTTGAAACAAAACAAATGCATAGAAGAGGCCAATCACTTTCGTCGCCAACGAGACTCATTTCAGCTTGGACAAGGTTTTTTTTTTTTTTGTTTGAAATTATCCTTTCAACGAACAGTTGGTGGGCATGGTCTTTTTGTTTGTTGTTCAAGGTTGGTTTGCAACTTGGCTTAGCCTAATAACTCGCCAAACTTGGCATACAGAATTATCGGGTGATGGTAGGAAATATTTTTAATGAAATTATTTCTGAGCAAAGTATTACCTCAACTATTTGAGGCAGATAGTTCTTCCACCCAAAACCAAAATATGAAGTCACATTTGAACATTGTCCAAGGCTACAAGGCACTCTTGTTTGTTGTTGCTTCACTTGGATCATGACTTGGATCATGAGGTCACTCACTCCCCACACACCAATTAATGGGATGCAAGTGAAGCAAATAACAAACAAGACTGGACGAATACCAAAACCAACACATGGCGTGGAGATGGAGATGGAGCCCAGAAGCTTGACAACCAACATTCCGACAGAGCATACAAATCCAAACAAAGCTTAAAAGCCAACGCCTACTTGAGACCACCATGACCTTCACAATTCATTAAAAACCAGAGTATTTAAAACTAAGGCAAATGCAATGTAACAGTTTTTGCTTTTAAAAGAATAGGGAATTTCTCCTTCGGAATCCATGTATTAATTATTGTGAGATATTGAGAGATACAATTCGCATAGTCTACTTGAAGTTTTTTTCTTTTTTGGTGTCAATATATTGAGAGATGCAAAAGGCAAAGCAAAATCATATTGATCTTGTAATGAAAACAGAATAAGGGCGGGCTTAATACACAAGTACGTTTCACATTTTTTTTCTCGGAGTAACACTACCGGAAGTACGTTTCACATTTTTTTTCTCGGAGTAACACTACCGGCCACCCAACCTCATCTGACTGGCCGAATCCTCTGTTTCCTCTGCTGTTCCTGCTTCGAAACTTCACACCAGAAAGGCAAGTCCAGTCTTACACCTTATCCAAACGTTACACCAAAATGGTAATCGAACACCACCTTCATACGCTGGACCAACACCTTCTTCATAAGCTGGAATTAATTTCTGCCTGCAATCATATTCAAATGTAATATGCAAGGTCAAATCAACTATGGAGAAGATTTATTACGATGCAACATACATACTTCTCAGACAAATAAATTTTACCATCTCCAAACGTTATCCACTATACTAAACCATCCAGTTTTAAAGCCATCTTCATCAAATTCTTCAATTATCCTGTAGTCATCATAAGGGACAATTTGATGTGGCTGGGGTCCAGTAGTAACACACTGTAGTAATGTTTGGATAAACCCTGCAACATCTTGCTCATACACTAGACGAACCCCACATTTCTTCACTTCCATGCATGGGTTGTTGGTTTCAAATAGAGCACTCATAACACTTGAATCACTTAACACATTTGGAAAGAACCGACGAGGTAAATAGAAAACCCAAAGAAAATCATCAGTTCCAAATTTGCGATGTAGCTTGCCATGAAGGATTAATGGTTTAGATTCAAAAAATTTATGAATTGGTAATTTGCATTGATAGAAGTAAGAAGTTCCTGAATCCGATCCAATGCAAGAGGCAGCAGGATGTCCCTTTAGTGAGAAAACAGCACATAGAGCAACCCCCATCAACTTTCTATAATCAATCAAATCTGGAGATAGCTGGATTGCAATAGAACACGCTGTAACCATATGGCTGAACCACTCTGGAATTTCTGTTTGATAACTAACTGCCTGTAAGGGAGTTAATCTATAGTTCAATACCTGTAACATAAAACAGAAAAGGATTATAAGTAGTCATGAAAAACAGGATGCCCTGTGTTTGCTTATAAGTTATATGTGTTTCCATGTGTGTGTATGTGTGTGTGAATGAGAGAGAGAGAGAGAGAGAGAGAGAGAGAGAGAGAGAGAGAGAGAGAGAGAGAGAGAGAGAGAGAGAGAGAGACTTCAAGCTGTCTTTGAAGCAATTGAATTTGCAAATCGTCAACTGGTCTCCATTCTTGTTTCTCAGAATTGAAATCTTGAAACTTGGATGAAATGCGGGAATCGCTAGTAGTCTTTCCCAAGAGAGGTGAAGCAAATATTTTGACTTGATTTGGGAAGTCTATCAGTGAAGCACAATCTTCCATATTCACACGTTGAAGACTTAATGGAAGCTTCTTAGGCAGCAATTGAAGCCTGCTACACTTGCTCACATTGATAAATTCAAGCTTGGAGAGTTGAGAGATGGTTTCAGGTAAGCCAACAAAATTATTCTGCCTTAAATCTAATGTTTTTAAGGAGAACAAGGAACCAAGATCATTGGGAATTTCTCCATCCATCAGATTACAATCACTTAGGTTTAGGTTTGTCAAAGAACTTAAACCTGAAAGTGAAGTAGGCAACAATAAACTACCAGGAACATGACCGTTTCTACCCCGCCACCAATAATTAAAGACTGAATGCCATGATCTTGAAGGCTGATTTTTACAACCTCGAAAAGATAGAGACTTTAGATTCTTCAAACCTACAATGAACGACGATTCTCTTATAGCAGTTCCACTTATATCAAGCTCCTCCAGACATTCCACACAATTCAGATTCTCATGTATGTCACTAAGTTCTGAGCAACCAGTTAGAATGAGAGTTTTCAGAGATGTCAAATGTTGAATGGTACTCGGAAGATGAAAAAGGTTTTTGCAGTCTCCTAGATTCAACAAAGCAAGACTGGTCAAATGTTCAATTGATGGAGGTAATTCTTCTATGGCAGTCCCATCTAGATGAAGCTCCAACAGGCTTCGCATATTCCCTTCTATCTCAGGAAACTTCTTGAGTCTTGAACAGGCGGACAGATTTAAACTCTCAAGAGATTCCATATTAATGAAAGACGGAAGAGTCTTTACAGATTTGCAGTTTCTCATATTCAGCAAGATAAGCTGTTTGAGAATTCCCATGGACGGGTGAACATCAACCAATCTTGAACAGCCTTGAAGCACCAACATCTCAATATTTGGAGCCTTAGTGAAGTTTGGGGTTTTGATCAAGTATTGGGAATCACTCAGATTGATGCACTTTAGCATGCTCCAGCTCTGATAATATTTGAAAAATAATCATATGAATTAGAACAAACATTTGGTTGATACATAAATAACATAAACATGCATAAGAATATAATCTTACTTCATTTCCATTCCACAGCTGTTTGACACGGCTCGAATGCATTTTGAGTTCAACCAGCTTATCTGATTGAAAGTTTGACGGCAAAGAATCTAAAGGACATGCATGCCATTCCAAAAGTTGTAACTCATTAGAAAGATATTCAATGGATCTAGGAGAGGCCACATTACAAATTCTGAGCAATCTTAGGTTGGACATCTTTGAGAAGGAATTAGCATTCAAGTCAACATCCTCTTGTTTCAGCAAGTTGAGGAACATACCTTCAATTGTATCCGTTCCCTTAATAAAAAGGAACAAGAAATAAGGTATACGCATGATACAGCAGCATAAACTGACATTAATAATTAGTTTTAACAACTGTACTTTTATTAATTTCTAACCTTATTTTGTACAAGTACGTGGATGATATCCTTGGGAAGCCACAACCTGCTACGTTTTCCTGGATCTTCACAACATTCTCGACGTACAATTTCCCAACCCAATTCTTGTATCAAATCATGCATGCACAATTTTCTTCCAACTAGAGTTACTAGAGATTTATCTATGAGAACTTTTATATCAATGTCTGGACGGTATCTGCAACCACTTTCTAGTATTTTTGCTACATGATCTTTGTCCTCCCCTTTAAAGAAACATGCAATGTCCAAAAATACTTTTTTTTCGGTGACTTGTAATGTGTCAAAGCTTACTTTAAGCACATCGATAATTCCTTTATCGAGATTTTCTTTTAGTCTATCCAATGCACTTGACCATTGTTCAATGCTTTTACCAAAAAGGAATGAACCCAAAACTGTAAGAGCCAATGGAAGACCACTGGCATATTCAACCACATTCTTAGACAGCTTGAGAAAATTTTCTCCAACTTGGTCTTTCTTGAAGGCTTTCCTACTAAACAGTTTAACAGCTTCAGAATCATTTAATTCCTTAACCTTATACACTTTATTCACTCCAAATGTGCTCAACAAATGTTCATTTCTTGATGTTATGATAATTCTACTCCCTGAACCGAACCAACTATGATGACATAATGCTTCCAGTTGTTCCACAGTATCCACATCATCAAGAATGATAAGAACCATTTTAGTATGTAGTCTCTGCCTTATTAAACTGATCCCCTGATAAATATTATGTACATTTACATTACTTTCCAGCAAGATATCTGACAGAAGTTGCTTTTGCAAATCAACTAGACCTTGTTTTTCAGTTACCTCTCTAACATTGGCAAGAAAGCTGCAAGCTTCGAATTGAGCACATATCCTCTCGTAAACAACTCTTGCAACAGTTGTCTTACCTATTCCCCCAATGCCCAAAATCCCTATGACACAAACTTTATGCAGCCCCATGTCTAAGCAAGAAAGCATTTCTTTCACGCGAGAATCCATCCCAACTAAATCTGTGGATACACTTGAGATTGGTTGATTTAATTCAGTGAAAATCTTTCCTACGATATCTTGAATAACTTTTGATTCATAACTGCAAAATACTCTAACATTGGCAAGAAAGCTGCAAGCTTCGAATTGAGCACATATCCTCTCGTAAACAACTCTTGCAACAGTTGTCTTACCTATTCCCCCAATGCCCAAAATCCCTATGACACAAACTTTATGCAGCCCCATGTCTAAGCAAGAAAGCATTTCTTTCACGCGAGAATCCATCCCAACTAAATCTGTGGCTACACTTGAGATTGGTTGATTTAATTCAGTGAAAATCTTTCCTACGATATCTTGAATAACTTTTGATTCATAACTGCAAAATAATAACCATCTCATGGTAAGTCATGCAGCAGCAATGAGGTTCCAAAGATAATGGAATGCTTCACAGAATTGTATGAGTTAACTCAGCCGAACCAGTGTTCCCAAAATACTTTAAAATCACAACCGTGCCTTTTTCTTTGTTAGTTTTTTTATGGTAGTACTAGTGGCAATAGGTCAAATGTTTCACTTACCAGTTCTATGGTCATAGTTACTCTCTGGATTATAATTGTCTATAAAAATAAATAAATGAATAAAAAAACAAGAAAAAGAAGAAAGTTTCAGTCCTTACTCATCTTGTAAATGCCATCCAGAGAGATTGGAAACTTGAGTAAGTGCATCTCTCCATCTTTGCACATTCTGTTTATTGTCTTTAAAGGCTTCTTCATGCTTAGAGAAGGCTTCCCCAGAATCTGCTTTCTTTCGTACCTCGGATGGATCCACATGATAGAAAACTGGGAGTATTGTTTGTCCCATCAGGTTCATGCATTCAACAGCCTTTACAAGCTCATCCAAGCACCATGTAGAATTGAGATAGTTTCGTGAAAGAATGACAATTACATATCTTGATGCTTCGATTGCTTTCGTTTTTTATGGTAGTACTAGTGGCAATAGGTCAAATGTTTCACTTACCAGTTCTATGGTCATAGTTACTCTCTGGATTATAATTGTCTATAAAAATAAATAAATGAATAAAAAAACAAGAAAAAGAAGAAAGTTTCAGTCCTTACTCATCTTGTAAATGCCATCCAGAGAGATTGGAAACTTGAGTAAGTGCATCTCTCCATCTTTGCACATTCTGTTTATTGTCTTTAAAGGCTTCTTCATGCTTAGAGAAGGCTTCCCCAAAATCTGCTTTCTTTCATACCTCGGATGGATGCACATGATAGAAAACTGGGAGTATTGTTTGTCCCATCAGGTTCATGCATTCAACAGCCTTTACAAGCTCATCCAAGCACCATGTAGAATTGAGATAGTTTCGTGAAAGAATGACAATTACATATCTTGATGCTTCGATTGCTTTCGAGAGTTTTGGAGCTATGGGCTTTCCCCTCTCAAGTTCTTCATCATCTCTAAATGTGAATATTCCTTTCTGTATCAGAGAAGTATACAGAAAGTCTGTGAAATTTGTGCGGGTGTCTTCTCCTCTGAAACTGAGGAACACATCGTATGTCCATCGAGGGGTCGGAGGAGAAGAAGAAGAAGAGGAAGAAGGAATACCTATTTGGGTGATCATTGAGGAAGTGAAGGGTTAGTGCGTAGTCTGTTTCTGGCGAAGAAGATAACAGAGTTAAGGTGTGTAAGCAAAATGTGATAAGAATGTGATGCAGGAGAGGGGAAATATATAACTACCGCAAACTTACAGCCACCGCACATGTGGGCTTCTAGTCGTGTTGTGTTTTAGAATTTTTCTTTGTATTAATCTAATCATGTCACGTACTAGGAAACGACTAAGAAAAAGAAAAATTGAGTATTAACTCAATCTCAACTCAAAGTGAAAGAGGAGCTCTTGATATATATATTTTTAAACAATCACAGGCTCTTGATAGGAATTTTTTTAGTATTTTCATGTTAAATTTTGTGAGTGCCGGCCCTCATCATCAGTTCCAAAATGGACCATAAGAATTGTATATATATGAAATCACATTTGAAGTGCAAGTGGCTCAATAGAATTGTGGTATTTGGTGAAGAAGTCAATGGTTGAGGAGGAAGTGCAAGTGGCCCAGTAGGGTAAGGGCTTGTCATCTTAAAGTCTAAACCTTGCTGGAGGCACCTTCCAGGGAAAAGCTTGACCGACGTGAATTGATCCCTCCAAATGCTCTCTGACTAAGACTTTGACTCTGTCTCGGCACAACTTACAACTGGACATGTGCTTTGATCCACAGGAAATTAAAAACAATATAAAATAAAAAGTAGTTCTTTTTTCTGCTCTAGATGTTGCTCTGATCCAGTATGTAAGAGAAAGATCAAAGTATTCTTACACCCTAGACCAAAATATCAAATCACATTTCAACATTGCCCAAGGCTACAAGGCACTCTTGTTTGTTATTGCTTCACTTGGATCATGATTCATGAGCTCACTCACACACCAAATAATGGGATTGATGATGCAAGTGAAGCCGATAACAAAGCAGAGTGGATGAAGACCAAAACCAACACATGGTGCGGAGATGGAGATGGAGTCCAGAAACTTCAAAGCCAAACATTCAGAGAATCAAAATCCAAATAAAGCTTAAAAGTTAAAGGACTAGTTCAGATTGGACAATGTGTCCAGTGAGATTCATTAGGAACGTCTACAAATAGACTAGCAAAGTAGTTTCTTCTTAGATTTAATCTTCTCAATAAGGACAAGCAGCTGAGAACATAGGAATTGCTCCTTCCCAAAAGATTGCAGTCACTTTTATGAGCAGGTCCTCTTAAAAATTGAAACTCCAAAGGCAAAAAGAAATGAGAGATTTGGGATCAATAGAAGAAGGTGATGGATCCTTTACATCCTTGAATTGATAATATTTTAAGATTTTTCAAAAGATAAAGGTTGGAGGGTGGTTCTGATATGGCAGTTCTGCTCACATCAAGCTTCTCCAAACACTCAACATGACCCAACTCTTCCGGCAGTGCATGGAGTCTTGTACAACCAGAAAGATTAAGAACTTTGAGACATTTTAAGCCGTTTACACTAGTTGGAAGATGCATAAAATATTTGCAATCTTTCAAGTTCATCAAAGTAAGACCTTTAAGCCTTCCAATAGAGGAAGGTAGTTCTCTTATGGAAGTTCTACTCACATCAAGCTCCTCCAGACACTCTATGTAACCCAACTCTTCTGGCAATATATTAAGCCTCGAACAACCAAAAAGATTAAGAACTTTGAGAGATTTTAAGCAACCTACACTGCTTGGAAGATGGGCAAGGTTTTTGCAATCTTTCAAGTTCAGCAGAGTAAGTCTTTCCAGCACTTGAATTGATGGATCAACCTCAAACAATCGTGGACAACCTTCAAGAATCAGAACCTCAAGATTTGGCATACCTTTAAAGTTGGGCGTGCTGACAAGATTCAGAGAGTGACTGAGTTTGATGGTTTTCAAATTGTGTAAAGTCTGTCAAATTGCAAAAGCATAGCAAAATTAGCTTCCCTGATTGAACAGTTTTTGTAGGTGACATTCAGAGAATCAAAATCCAAATAAAGCTTAAAAGTTAAAGGACTAGTTCAGATTGGACAATGTGTCCAGTGAGATTCATTAGGAACGTCTACAAATAGACTAGCAAAGTAGTTTCTTCTTAGATTTAATCTTCTCAATAAGGACAAGCAGCTGAGAACATAGGAATTGCTCCTTCCCAAAAGATTGCAGTCACTTTTATGAGCAGGTCCTCTTAAAAATTGAAACTCCAAAGGCAAAAAGAAATGAGAGATTTGGGATCAATAGAAGAAGGTGATGGATCCTTTACATCCTTGAATTGATAATATTTTAAGATTTTTCAAAAGATAAAGGTTGGAGGGTGGTTCTGATATGGCAGTTCTGCTCACATCAAGCTTCTCCAAACACTCAACATGACCCAACTCTTCCGGCAGTGCATGGAGTCTTGTACAACCAGAAAGATTAAGAACTTTGAGACATTTTAAGCCGTTTACACTAGTTGGAAGATGCATAAAATATTTGCAATCTTTCAAGTTCATCAAAGTAAGACCTTTAAGCCTTCCAATAGAGGAAGGTAGTTCTCTTATGGAAGTTCTACTCACATCAAGCTCCTCCAGACACTCTATGTAACCCAACTCTTCTGGCAATATATTAAGCCTCGAACAACCAAAAAGATTAAGAACTTTGAGAGATTTTAAGCAACCTACACTGCTTGGAAGATGGGCAAGGTTTTTGCAATCTTTCAAGTTCAGCAGAGTAAGTCTTTCCAGCACTTGAATTGATGGATCAACCTCAAACAATCGTGGACAACCTTCAAGAATCAGAACCTCAAGATTTGGCATACCTTTAAAGTTTGGCGTGCTGACAAGATTCAGAGAGTGACTGAGTTTGATGGTTTTCAAATTGTGTAAAGGCTGTCAAATTTCAAAAGCATAGCAAAATTAGATTCCCTGATTGAACAGTTTTTCTAGGTAATAAAAGATCAAATGAGTAAAAGGATATATACTTTTGTTCCCATCCGAAAATGTTTTATGCAACTATGACACATTTTGAGTTCTAGTAGCTTCTCTGGGTTGAAATGTGATGGGAAATATGTTAAAGGATACCCCGTCCATTTAAGAATGCGTAAGCTATTGGGAAGATCTTCAAGTCCATTGTAAAGGCGCACATTACTAATCTTGAGGTATCTTAGTTTCACCATCTTTGAAAAGGATTTAGCATTTGCATGCACCTGTACCCCTGGATCAGCTGGGTGCAGAACTATGCCTTCTATTGCCTCTGTTCCCTATTAACATGGAATAGTGAAGCTCATAATTAACGTTAAAAAAGGGTTAGTAGAGTACCTTGTTTTATCATATAACAACTCAAATTATTCTTGTGCATGTACTAATTAATCTCTTACAGTATTTTTGCTCAAGACATGATTGGCATCTTCACGAAACCACAACCTGCTGCACCGGCCAGGCTCATCAGGAAATTCTCGGAGTACAATTTGCCGACCCATTTCTTGGAGCGAATCATGCATCCAAAGCCTTCCACCCCAAATCTTTATGAGAGATCTCTCGATGAGGACTTCTACTATAACTACTGCAGAAACATCACAAGCTTCTATTACTCGATCTTTGTCCTTCCCGTTAAAGAAACACGCAATGTCCAGGAACATTTTCTTCTCATTATCATCTAGACCATCATAACTAATTTTTAATGCCTCAAAAATTTCCAAGTTGCACACTCCAAGTTTTCCCAACGTGCTGTTCCATTCACTTAAACCTCTTCCATGCAAGAACGATCCCAAGACCTCAAGAGCTAATGGAAGACCTTTGACATAACTCACTACGCGATTAGACAAAATAAGATAATACTTTTCAGGGTAATCCTTTTTAAAAGCTTTCCAACTAAACAGTTGAAGAGCATCTTCACTTTTTAGTCCCTTTACCTGAAATCTTCTCTCCACTCCATGTTTGATCAACAAATGCTCATTTCTAGTTGTAATGAGAACTCTACTCCCAAAACCAAACCAACCATGATTTCCAGCCACACTTTCTAATTGTTCCAAATGATTCACATCATCAAGAATGAGAAGAACCTTTTTCTGACATAAAACCCTCCTTATGATCATGGCTCCTTCATGAAGGTTTGAT
The DNA here is from genome assembly GCF_002207925.1 of Prunus avium. The sequence goes on along the minus strand of NW_018921717.1, from coordinate 300,488 downwards.
ATATCATCTTTTTTCATACATATCCCAGAAAGAAGTTGTTTTTGACTCCTCAGGTGACTGGATTGCCGGGTTTGCTGTGAATTTGGGCCAAGGTCATATCTTGGAGGCTGAGGTTTGGGGCCTATATTTTGGGCTAAAACTTGCTGTTGAAAAAGGTGTCACTAACCTTGCTATTGAAATGGATGCTGCTGTTGCTGTCTCACTTGTTCAACAAATCAATTCATTGCAATGCCATCCTCTTGCTGCTTTGGTGCATAGTTGTTGTGATCTCATGCGACAAATTGGAACTTGTCACCTTGTCCACATTTACAGGGAAAAGAATTGTGTTGCCGATTGTTTGGCAAACTGGAGTTATAATCTGGATTTGGGAATTTGCTTCTTTGATGAGGCTCCTGTCTGGGTTAGCTATCTGTTGATGGATGACTTACTTGGTCTTGCTAGGCCTCGACTCATGTGCGGGGCTTAGTTGTTTTCTGGGGATTTCCCTTATTTCACCAAAAAAATAATTACACAATATCTATCCTGCATTGTACTTATTCGTTTTTATTACTGTAATGAGACTGAGTTTGGAACTGGTCATCTAATTTCTTATGTCCCATGTGAACTGTAGCATACATAGTGAAAAAAGAAGAAGAAGGAAATCATCTATTGTTAAGTAATGCAATATTACAACTACATATTCATATTGATGATTCCAAAAAAGCCGTTTAAATATTTTTATTCTATTTCTGTTCCTCATACATATATATATCAGAAGAGATACCAGTCCTTTGAATAGAAAAAAGAAAGAGTAACGTACCAGTCCTTTGAATTCCACCCAGAGAGATTTGCTACTTTTTTTAAGGCAGTTCTCCACTGTAGTACCTTCTTTGCATCATCCACGAACCTCTCTTCATGTTTAATGAAGGCTTCTGCAACAGTTCCTGTTTGTTTTCGGACATCAGAGGGATCAACATCATAGAAAATTGGCAGCACTGTTTTTGTTTCTTCCATGCATTCAAGAATCTTTACAAGTTCATCCAGGCACCATGTTGATGACGCATAATTTCGTGAAAGAACAATGAGCGCAAACCTCGACTCTTCAATTGCAGTCAAAAGCTCTGGAGAAATAGCCATCCCCTTTTGAAGTTCAAGGTCCTCCCTGAAAGTTCTAATTCCTTGATGTTCCAATGCAGTGTATAAGTGGTCTGTAAAACCCTTGCGAGTGTCATCACCTCTAAAACTCAGAAAGACATCATATTTCCATTGAGAAGATGAAGAAGGGAAAGATGTAAAGGTTCTGTGTATGCTCATTGTCGCTGCTGGAACCTCCTCCTTAGTTTCTGGTTTGTGGAAATTCACTGGCATGGAGATCGTTCAAGGACGGACAATGAGAGTAATCCCAGTAGCTTTCATCATTATCTTCAAGGCTTGGCACTGGCATGTGAACCAAATATAAATACTCATTATTCTAGAAAGAAAGAGTGGTATAAGTGTACAATGAGGTTGCTGGATATCGATTGAAGACGGTAAACATTTAGTACGTAGCAGCTGAAAATGCAATGCCAATACATCCCAACTGATATAGTTTTTATCACAATCAATATGGTATCCACTCACATAATATGGTCTTGAAGAAACGAAAATTTCATCACAACAACCATTAATCAAATCATGGAGGTTTAAAACTGTCATAGAAGACACACTGACACTCCTCTAGTGAATGTACAAGTATGTAAATATAGCTCCCAAGTTGAAAACCATTCACCACCAACTTTATCTTTCTCTTTTTCATAATAAATAATACAACATATGTAATTTGTTCCCTGTCTCAATCAAATTCCTCGAGTTGGTAATTTTTTAATCTCTGTTCGTCGAAAAGACCCAAGAATCAACTAAACTTTTTAACTCCTAGAGCAAATGAAGAAAGAGGAAGAAGAAGAAAGAATCAATTCAGAGAGAAATTATGATTTGTATTGATCAATCTGTATATTACAAATTACAATGCTTAGTAGTAAGTAGATGCTTCTATATCCTAGAGTTGACTAGAGTTGACTCAGCTATACTGTCCTAGATTTGAAAACCCAACATACCAGATACAGAGTCAGTAGCTAGCATCTGCCAAACATATGTATGCAGAAAATGTAAAAGAAATTAAAAATAGCTGAGCTAGGAGGAGGCTATTAGAATTTAGATAAATAATCAGTTGGAGCTTAACCTGGTTTCTTGGCGCGCAATTCGAAATGGATTCAATTGCTAGTCTGGTCTCGTCTTGAGAAGCACCACTGAAATAATCTGGGCATTGTTTTTGGTCGCAGGTAGAAGCATGGCCGGGTTCAGTGGAGTGGTGGGGCCGACTCTCAATTTCAAGTTCATGCATCTTCTTCTTACTGTAACAAGTTAACAAGTGGGGAGGTTCTTGGAACCAACACATTTTGACACAACATTTTTTTTGTTTTTTTTTGTTTCAATAATCCCTCTTTATTTTACTCTCTATGGGCCTCTTTTTTTTCTTTTTTTTTTGGTCAATCTCTATGGGCCTCTATGCTCGTGTGATTATCTTTTTTTTATTACTTCTCTGTTCCCACGTAGTTTTCTCTCTCATACCTTATTCTATTATTTCTATGGTGCTTTGAAATTCAAACTTCCTCACGCTCTGTTTTTCTTTTCTCTATGCCCTAAGTTATAGTTTCACCTCCTATCCTCTATTGTTATGCCGCACTCTCTCTTATCCCCATTATTCCCTTCAAATATTCCTTCTGCTCTCTCTGCACGCATCCCTTTCTGCTTACAATGTGATGAATTTTCTTTTGTTTCCACTTCCTCTCTTCCTATGGGTGTAACTTTTTATTATTATTTTGGGCAACTTTTATTTTTCTACATGGCTACTTCCTTTCCCGCTTACTGAATGCTTTTTATCCTACCTAGAGGGTGATTCCTAGGTAGAGTTATACTTATCAAGTGCCTTAGAGTTGTTTCCTAAGTCCATTTGACTTGTATATCAGCCCGTCATTTTATTCCTTCCTTCCATGAGCCCATGCGCTCCTTCACTTCCTGCCTTTCAACGGGCATTATGTTTATTTTGTTTCTCTCATGCTACTGTTGCAACTCTAGAGATCGGAGTTCTTCTTTTTTGGTTCCACTTACTAGACTAGCTACTACAACCGACTACCCCTAAGCACACACACAGCAGAAAATATATATATATTAAAAAAACTCATAAACCTCACACTCCACACCCCACACCCCACACCCCACACCCCATACCCCCCACCTCGCTATATTGCCCATCACCACTCTAAATTCACATCAATCTCACATTACTTAAAGAGATAAAAACAGTGTTGTCGAAGTCAATTGACGACCCACAAGCCACTATTTGCATACCGTATTTAGGGTTTGTGAAGAGAAGATAAGAGTGTAGTAGGTTCTTGGATTGAAAGAGAAGAGTAATCTGGCAATAGGGTGCTAAAACTTAATATAAAGAGTGGTGGGGTGTGTGCATAGATGTACTAGAGTTAAGTATCAACAGCTAATGCAGATGGAGTTATCAATTTAATTTTCAGGATGATTTGTGTAGCCTGTAATCTTTGAGAATGTTTTGTTTAAATGGGTTTTATTTTTGGTTTGGTAGAATGCATTTTATTGTGGTTTGGGTGTTTTAGGTGATAGAGTGGTAATGAAGCAGAAGGAGGTGTGGGTATTTTGGCCCTGTTAAAAGGAAATTGCAGGTTTATATGGAATTTGGTTTAAACAATTGTGTGGCTATGTGTTCGCTTCAGGTGTAGGTGTTGTGATGCAAGCAAAGGAGACTGTGTTTCTAGGTTTAAATTATGTGTTTCTATGTACATAGTTGGGTGATTTCTTAATGTTTATATTAGGTTATTTCAGTTTGTTTTATGTTTGATTTCGACAACTGCGCTTCGTGTGATTGTTTTCTTTAACTTTTTTTATTTAGGTTTGGCCAAGAGGTGCTGGCAATGGCTACAACAACATATCCACCACCACCACCGTATATAAGCTCTACAAAGATTACTTTCAAAACCCCAAAAGGGACATAATTTGCTATGGTGGCAATAACACTGTGAGCTTTTCTCATTCTTCCTGTCAAAATTTGTATAAACTATGTAATTTGATTTCTGAAAAATGCTTTTGTCACTAATGATATTTATATGGATGCTTTTGTTTACATTTCTAATTATCTATGTCTCTAATTTGAATGTTTTGCTTCACTTATGAAATTAAAGTCTTTGGAATTTTATCTTAACAGATGGAATCATCTCTCACCTCTCTAACGTATAAGCACTACTAAAAAAAACCCCTTGCGTGACCAAACTTTGAGCGACGAAACAAAATTCGTCGCGCAAAGTGACTTTGCGCGACAAATATTAACCATCATCGCTCAAAGTCTTACGCGACTCAATTTTGCGCAACGAAAAAAAAATCGTCGCAAAAAGTCACTTTGCGCAACAAAACTTTGCGCGACGACAAAGCATCGTCGCGAAAACTAACTTTGCGCGACGAATACTAGAATTCGGTGCACACAGTTTTGCGCGACGAATAGTGATTCGTCTCGCAAAATATTTACAAAAATAAATAAATTAAAAATTATTTTAAAAAATTTTTGGATGCCTTTGCGCGACGAAATAATAATCTTCGTCTCGCAAAGTCTTTACTAAAATTAAAATTAAAAATTAAAAAAAATTTGGATGACTTTGCGCGATGAAATAATAATCTTCGTCTCGCAAAGTCTATACAAAAATAAATAAAATAAAATAATTATTTTGTTAGAAAAATATACTATTGTAGTTCGGATTGTGTTTTTGTAGAAAATATATTTTTTAAATTGACGATCAAATTGGTTCATTGTATTCATATAGGGTCAAGGAATGTAGCTGTAAAAAATCATCAAAATCGAAAT
>NW_018921717.1:265661-294784 GCF_002207925.1 Prunus avium | reverse complement strand
AGTCATTGTATTCATATAGGGTCAAGGAGTGTAGCTGTAAAAAATCATCAAAATCAGGGTTGAAATAACCGTTAAATCATGATTTTTCGTTTATAACCGTCGAAATGTTTTGTCCAATAAATTGATCTCTTAATGTTTATTTTTTCTGAATTTTGGTGTATATGATCTCGAAGTATAAACAAACAAGTTTGATGGTTGGATCGTTGAGTAGCTTTAAATTTATTTATTTTGTACATATAACACTTAAGAAATTGAATAGTATATGTATTTATTAGTAGCTTTAAATATTTTTTAACACTTTGCGCGACCAATTTAGTATTTCGCCGCGCAAAGTATACTCTCAAAATTTGGGCATGTGCCAAAAATGGGAATTTAAAAATTAAAAAAAAAAACGACTTGCGCGACCAATATATAATTATTCGTCGCGCAAAGTATATATTCTAAAAATTTTGGCGTGTGCCAAAAATGGGAATTTTTTTTTAAAAATTTTTTTTCGACTTTGCGCAACCAATATATAATTTTTCGTCGCGCAAAGTATATATTATAAAAATTTTGGCGGTTACCAAAAATGGGAATTTTTTAAAAAAAAAACATTTTCGACTTTGCGCGACCAATATATAATTTTTCGTCGCGCAAAGTATATATTCTAAAAATTTTGGTGGTTACCAAAAATGGGAATTTTGAAAATAAAATTTCGACTTTGCGCGACCAATTTATAATTATTCGTCGCGCAAAGTATATACTATAAAAATTTGGCGGGCACCAAAAATGGGATTTTTTTTGAAAAAAAATTTCGACTTTGCGCGACTAATATATAAATATTCGTCGCGCAAAGTATACTCTAAAAATTAGGCGGGCACCAAAAATGGGACGCGGGAATATTTTGGTCGCCCAAAAGTTGGGCGACCAGAAATTCGTCGCGCAAAACTGAAAAAATTTGGCGGGCACCGAAAATGGGAATTTTTTTTAAAAATTTTTTTAAACACTTTGCGCGACCAATATATTGTTTCGTCGCGCAAAGTGATACGTTCTTTAAAAGCAAAATAACTCCTCCACCATTTTCTCAATGTCTTCTAAATCCTACCATTTCTCTCTTTCCCACTCCCCAAATCCTACAATTTCTCTCACACTCACTCCTCTCACTTAATCTCTCATCTCTCTCTTCACTATCTCTCTCTCTCTCTCACTCTCTCTCTCTCACTCACTCTCTCATCTCTCTTTTCATCATCTCTCACTCACTATCTTCTCTAATTCTCTCACACTCACTTCTCTGTAAATTTTAAAATTTTTTCATTAATGTGTGTTTTTGGAGTTAGTTTTGAGTTTATGCCAATTATTTGTCATTATTTTATGTTATTGTTTTGTTATTTGACTCACTATCTTCTCTAATTCTCTCACACTCACTTCTCTGTAAATTTTAAAATTTTTTCATTAATGTGTGTTTTTGGAGTTAGTTTTGAGTTTATGCCAATTATTTGTCATTATTTTATGTTATTGTTTTGTTATTTGACAATATTTGTTTTTTTTTTTTTTGTAGGGAATTGTTGAGGCTTTGATGGCTAAAGTTGAGGATTTGATATAAGAGGCTTGTAGATTTTATTATTGTACTTTGTTAATTTAAGTGTACATTTTGAATATTATGTATATTGGATAATTTGATCACTATTTTTCTTATGTAATTTTATTTTGAATATGTCAATTTAAATTAAAGTAATTAAGAAAAATAAAATCATACAATTAAATTAAATTTAAAACAATTAATATAATGAAATTGATATAAGAGAAATAATAAAAAAAAAAGTCAAAAACCTTGCGCGACAAAATATTTCGTAGCGCAAACTATTAAATTAGTTTATTTTAGTTTAAAATTTTCAAAAAAGAAAAATTTTCAAAAAATGAATATTTCGTCGCGCAAACCTTTGAGCGACGTTAACATTCGTCGCGCAAAGTACACTTGCGTGACATTAACTTTCGTTGTGCAAAGGAGATATTATTCGTCGCACAAAGTAGATAATATTCGTCGCGTAAAGTAATTAATATTCGTCGCGCAAAGTTGCTATTGTCCGTCGCGCAAAGTTTTCAGGATTCGTCGCGCGAAGTAATTAATATTCGTCGCGCAAAGTTGTTATTTTCGTCGCGCAAAGTCGTCATGATTCGTCGCGCAAGTTGTTATCCTTCGTCGCGCAAAGTGGCTTTGTGCGACGAAGAATGTTCACCGTCGCGCAAACCCTTTCTCCACGAGTTTTGCACGACAAAACTTGTGCGACCAAAATTTCGTCGCTCAAACTTTGCGCGACGAAAGTTTCCTTTGCGCGACCAAAAATCATTCGTCGCGCAAAGTGTTTTTTGTAGTAGTGAAGGGTTCCGTTCCATACCTGAAGCAAAAGTAGAGGAAACTATATTTCATGTTTTTCAGGTTAGTTGGAAACTATTTTGTATTTTAAAGTTTCCAATCAGGATAGATTAGTTGGAATATATGATTTTGTTTCAGGTTAGATACCCAAGTATTATATCCTTACTTCATAGTACTTAAGCTGATGAAACTTTAGGTGCTTCTACCACCAAGCATATCATCTATGATATTACCAAACCTGTCATGCCACTCTTTGAACAAGTCAAGGAACTTAGTTTACAATTGTAGTTCTATTTTTTTTTTCCTTTAATTTTATGTTTGATTTTTGTATTTGTTTTCCTAAAATTGGGCCAGTTGCTCTAATTTGGATATTGTTGTTTTCCTTTTCTGTATATAGAAAGAAAGTTCTTATGTACTCTGATGTTGGCTTTATTTATGCAGGTCATTTCTTTACTGAGCTAGACCACGTACCAATAGGCTACAATTGCTACAAGGGGAGAGGCCATCCATGGTTGCACAAATTTAAATATCTGGGGCAATCTTGCATAAATTCATTTACTCATGTGTGGGATCTTGGTATTTGTAGGTATTTTTAATGGCGAATTCATATGGTTAATTTTACTTAAAAATACAGGAATGGGTCCACAGTGTAGCAAATGGAGATGCTAGCATGTCCAAAATAAAAATACATGCGATAAAAAAATAGATGCAAAACCAAATGTTGATATATGCACTGTAGTATAACGTTTGCTTTACAATGGTCTGAAAATGGTTTTTTTTTTTAAAATAAAAAAAGCGCCAATAAGGATGTTTTCCCAACTATAAAAGCACCACCTTAAGAATTATAAACAAAACTAAAGGATTCTTAATGTACTTTATTGCACTTAAGTGAAACATAGAAAATGCCTCTACTTTCTTTGACATAGTATTTGTGACGAGACTTAAATAAATAAAAAATTACCATTCTGCATTACCACACAATTGCTTATAGTCCTCTTATTTTACATTGTTAAAGCCTCGTTAGACCCAAAATTGTGTTTATCATAGTGTGAAGTATTTCAATGTATGAATCGCCTTAACTCTTAAAATTAATTAGACTAGACACTTTGCACGAGCTTACGTGCGTGTGAGAGGCTTTTTTTAATCACGTATTTTATTTTTGCAATTGTATTTTGATAGATGCCCGTCTCAAAATTTTCTTATTTTAATGGCGCACATATGATTAATGGCATGTATTTTTCTAGATGTGCATTTTATGTATTTTCCACGGACTTTTAAAACGCACTTCTAGAAAAATACATGCCATTAATAACACATGCGCCATTAATGTAGGAAATTTTTGAGACGGGCATCTATCAAAATACAATTGCTAAAATAGAATAAAATTTTTTGTAAGTCGCTTGTAGCGCGCGTGATTAAAAAAAGCCTCTGCATGCATTTCCAAATTATAAAGTGCATGCAGAGAGAGAGGCTAGTAAATAATTTTTTTATTTATTTATAAAAAACTCTCATCAACTTATAGAGCGCATTTTTCAAGTGGTTCATGTTTACTGAGTTTTTTTTTGTTGGTCTGAACATGTTTACTGAGTTTATACACAGATAAACCCAAAGAAATTGAAATATCGCAGTTACATTGAACATAAGAGAAAAGTTCAGCACAACATAATTCACCCAAAAAAAGAACTAGAATAATAAATTTATATGAAAAATGATGAGAAATTGAGTTGAAAATATAAACAGGCATAAAGCCCGCTAAAGACATTGGCGGTCTGAAAATAAGCGGCAGCTGGCCAATGTTGGTATAAGCTGCTCCAAATCCTTGTTAAATACTAGACGAAGGGCAGAATTATGCACGCCTAAGCCTGAGCTATTGGACCCAAAAGTTACCCTGACTAGATTGCATTGATTCAAGGATTCAGAAAACTGAGCACGTGGCATGTAGATGAACCAACTGAAATTGCAGGCATTATTCAACCACATGGCTTTGTCATTTGTACGCTCTACGAATCGGAATTTGACCCCAGAAAAGTTGGTGTCCAGATGACAAAAAAGCTCACGAGTAAACTCTGAGTCGGGAGTGTCAAGAATGATGGTGGGATGTTCACGGATGGACATATGTGCGCATATTGCAATCCCTTTCCAATTGCCATCCTCGTACAAATTTTGGGGCACTTGGATTTCTGCAGAGTTGCCTAAGCCTTCATGCAAATTTTGTGTCAACGTGAACCAATTAGGAATTTTTATTCCAGAGTAGTGACATGCAAATTGAGCCACAGACCAGTCCTGTAAATAAAAATGTGATCATGTGAGAGAGAGAGAGAGAGAGAGAGAGAGAGAGAGAGAGAGAGAGAGAGACCATATTTCTATATTGTCGAGACATCAACTGAAACTGCTCCCATTCCTGTGGGGTACTGAAATGTCCTTCACAGCCCTCTTCTGCAGTTACTTGACTTGATTCTCGGGAAATATCCCTTTCCCTTATACTTGTCTCAACTTTACGACTGTGCAATGTCATCAAACTTATCCAATCTTGTACCACTCGTTGTTCATTACAATTAGTTGCAAAATCTGAAGAGCTGCGCAATATACATTGGGTGATTGCCTGGACAAACCCTTGTAAATCTTGCTGGTACAAGATACGAAGCCCACAAATTTGAACATGGACACCACCAGGGCTATCCATTGTAAAGGAAGTGCTGATGATGCTACTGGATATAGCCACGAACCACTCATTAAAATGTGCCCGCGGAATGTAAATAATGTGAAGTTGATCTTTATCATGTATACAGGTTGAGCTTATGAAGATCTCAGTATTAAATTTGTCCGTTTGAAGTCGACAAGAAAAACCAAAACCCTCTTTTGCAATATGCCGGTGGTCCACTGCAACAGAGGCACATAAAGCAAATCCCATCCACTTGTTACTCTGGGGAAGATTTGGTGGCAGCTCGATTGACACGGAGGAACCCTTTTTAGGGTTGAACCACGCTGGGCTTCCACTTATGAAAAAGCGATAGGGTTGCTGCATTTCGTTTAATCCCTGTGAAATGTGCGCATAAATTGTTAGTAATTATTTAGCTGAAGAAGGAGAATTTGAGAGAATTGTGATATGTATTTCATTGATTTCATGTCACATTTAAGTAATTCAGATATTTCATCAGTTTATGTATATACTAGTGTCTTGGACAAGGCCTGGCTAAGTAACAAATTCTGTTGTTTAACAACTAACCAACTGACTTATTAGAGCTGCTATCCTTTTAATTAAAAGAGGCTGACATGGAATAGTTACTTTCTATCAGAAATAATGCATGTGTGTTGATTAGAGAGAGAGAGAGAGAGAGAGAGAGAGAGAGATACCTGAAGGTATCTCAGCAGAACTATGGAGGCTTCTGGGGAAGTTGGAATTAATTTCTCCCTGCAATCAGACATATACATACCAAAAACAACAACAAAAATCAAAGGACTTAAAAGAGAGAATACAATGTCATATCAATGATGAATTCACAGATTTGAAATCTACGTACCATCTCAAAATTTTATCGACTAGATTAAACCATCCATATTCAGATGTAGCTTTGTCAACTTCACTTGGAGTGGGGTTATCATCAGAAGGGATATCTTGATCTTCTTTTCCGGTAACTAATGGGGTTTGATGTACAGGTTGGCGTTCAGTACCAAAAGCACACTGCATGAATGTTTGCATAAACACAGCAACATCTTGCTCGTAAACTAAATGAATCCCACATTGCTGGACCTCCATGCAAGGATTAGAGGTATTGAATGAAGCCCACATTTGACTGGATTTATTTAACATCTCTGGAAACTGCAGCCAAGATGCATAGAACACACAAAGAAAATGAGAGTGCATTTGTAAATCTGTTATGCGATCACTATCGGGATCTGGTACCAGTACAAATATATTAGTTCCAATTTGGAACTGATACAAGTAATTCGAAGTTTCTGAATCCGATTCAGTGGGGGAGACTACAGGATTTCCCTTGGCTGAAAAAAGAGCACACAGGGCAACCCCCATCCACTTCCTATCATTCTTCATATTCGCATATATCGGGATTTCTATGTTTCCCCCATTCACTATATGGCTGAAAAACTCTGGAATTTCACTTTGAGGAGTGCCAGACTGTAAGGTACATGACCTTAAATCCAATAGCTGTCACGTAAAACACAAAGGGTTAATTAATTAAATATGGAAGAGACAGATCATATACTGAAGGTCTGTTTCAAACAATTGAGTTGGCAGTACAAATCCATCAACTTGAGAGAGAGAGAGAGAGAGAGAGAGAGAGAGAGAGAGAGACCTCTATGTCTTTTTTCAACAATTGAGTTGGCAGTACAAATCCATCAACTTGTTTCCATTCTTGATGCTCATCTGATTTGACGAAACCAATGGTACTACATCCTGTGACAGTTGTTGGAGTCCAAATCTTGCCATACTTCCACTCTCTCTCTGAAGTAGAACACTCTTGATTCTTGGATGAAATGAAGGAACTGATAGTAGTCACTCCCGAAACAGCTGAAGTCCATACTTTTAATTTATTTGGGAAATCTATCAGTGATGTACAATCATCTGCATTCACGTGTCGAATACTTAATGGAAGCTTCTTAGGCAGAGATTTTAGCTTACGACAACTGATCAACTTGAGATCTTCAAGCTTCGAGAGTTGAGAGATGCTTTCTGGTAAGCAAACAAAATTACTACCACTTAAATTTAATTTTTTTAAGGAGAATAAGCCTCCAATATCGTTGGGAATCTCTCCATCCATCAGACTGCAATCACTTAAGTCCAGCTCTGCTAAAGAAGTTAAACTTGAGAATGAATTAGGCAACAACAAACGCGTGGGAACTTCCTCTCTACACCAGCAACCATTAAAGATCAGGGAATGCCATGATTTTGAAGGTTGATCTTTACATCCTTGGAATGATAGATACTTTAGATTCTTCATACCTACAACAAACCATGATTTTCTTATAGCAGTTCCACTTATATCAAGCTCCTCAAGATATTCCACACAATTCAGATTCTCAGGTATGTCATGAAGTTCTGAGCAACCAGTTAGAATGAGACTTTTCAGAGATGTCAAACATTGGATGGTACTTGGGATATGGAAAAGGTTTTTGCAGTTTCCTAAATTCAACAAAGCAAGACCTGTCAAACGTTCAATCGATGAAGGTAATTCCTCTATAGCAGTCCCATCTAAATAGAGCTCCAACAAGGTTTTCATATCTCCTTGAATTTCAGGAAACCTCTTGAGTCTTGAACAAGCAGAGAGAGTTAAACTTTGAAGAGATTCCAAACTAATGAAAGGAGGAAGAGTCTTTACAGATTTGCAGTTTCTCATATTCAGCAAGATAAGCTGTTTGAGAATTCCCATGGATGGGTGAACATCAACCAATCTTGAACAGCCTTGAAGCACCAACATCTCAATATTTGGAGCCTTAGTGAAGTTTGGGGTTTTGATCAAGTATTGGGAATCACTCAGATCGATGCACTTTAGCATGCTCCAGCTCTGATAATATTTGAAAAATAATCATATGAATTAGAACAAACATTTGGTTGATACATAAATAATATAAACATGCATAAGAATATAATCTTACTTCATTTCCATTCCACAGCTGTTTGACACGGCTCGAATGCATTTTGAGTTCAACAAGCTTATCTGATTGAAAGTTTGACGGCAAAGAATCTAAAGGACATGCATGCCATTCCAAAAGTTGTAACTCATTAGAAAGATATTCAATGGATCTAGGAGAGGCCACATTACAAATTCTGAGCAATCTTAGGTTGGACATCTTTGAGAAGGAATCAGCATTCAAGTGAATCTCCTCTTGTTTCAGCAAGTTGAGGAATATACCTTCAATTGTATCTGTTCCCTAATAAAAAGGAAGAAGAAATAAGTTATACGCAGGACATTAATAATTCGTTTTAACAACTGTACTTGTATTAGTTTCTAACCTTATTTTTTGCAAGTACGGGGATGATATCCTTGGGAAGCCACAACCTGCTACGTTTTCCTGGATCTTCACGACATTCTTGACGAACAATTTCCCAACCCAATTCTTGTATCAAATCATGCATGCACAATTTTTTTCCAAATAGAGTTATTAGAGATTTTTCTATGAGAACTTTTATATCAATGTCTGGACTGTATCCACAACCACTTTCTAGTATTTTTGCTACACGATCTTTGTCCTCCCCTTTAAAGAAACATGCAATGTCCAGAAATACCTTTTTCTCTGTGACTTGTAATGCGTCAAAGCTTACTTTAAGCACATCAATAATTCCTTTCTCAGGATTTTCTTTTAGTCTATGCAATGCACTTGACCATTCTTTAATGCTTTTACCGAAAAGGAATGAACCCATAACTGTAAGAGCCAATGGAAGGCCACTGGCGTATTCAACGACATTCTTAGACAGCTTGAGATAACCTTCTCCGACTTGCTCTTTTTTAAAGGCTTTCTGACTAAGGAGTTTAAGAGCTTCAGAATTATTTAATTCCTTAACCTTATACATTTTATTCACTCCAAATGTGCTCAACAAATGTTCATCTCTTGATGTTATGATAATTCTACTCCCTGAACCAAACCAACTATGATGACATAATGCTTCCAGTTGTTCCAGCGTATCGACATCATCAAGAATGATAAGAACCTTTTTAGCACGTAGTCTCTGCCTTATTAAACTGATCCCCTTATAAATATTATGTACATTTACATTACTTTCCAGCAAGATATCTGACAGAAGTTGCTTTTGCAAATCAACTAGGCCTTGTTTTTCAGTTACCTCTCTAACATTGGCAAGAAAGCTGCAATCTTCGAACTGAGCACATATCCTCTCGTAAACGACTCTTGCAACAGTTGTCTTACCTATTCCCCCAATGCCCAAAATCCCTATGACACAAACTTTATGCAGCCCCATGTCTAAGCAAGAAAGCATTTCTTTCACGCGAGAATCCATCCCAACTAAATCTGTGGATACACTTGAGATTGTTTGATTTAATTCAGTGAAAATCTTTCCTACGATATCTTGAATAACTTTTGATTCATAACTGCAAAATAATAACCATCCCATGGTAAGTCATGCAGCAGCAATGAGGTTCCAAAGATAATGGAATGCTTCACAGAATTGCATGAATAATGGAATGCTTCACAGAATTGCATGAGTTAACTCAGAACCAGTGTTCCCAAAATACTTTAAAACCAGAACCGTGGCTTTTTCTTTGTTAGTTTTTTTGTATGGTAGTACTAGTGGCAATAGGTCAAATGTTTCACTTACCAGTTCTTGTTAGCTTGTGACTAGCTATTTGTCATCTTGTGGAACACAAGTCCTTGTCTCCATGTTTTAGGGAAAGTTTGTCTCCTTGTTTTAGGGATTGTTTTAGGGATGCTTGTCTTAGGGATCCTTGTCTCCTAGTTTGTAATTATAAATGTGTTGTAACTTGTAAGTAATACAAAGCATGAACAAGATGAAATAAGAAAACCTACGGGAAGTTCTCATTCTCCCTATTTTTTCCACTTGTTTTCTCTATATTTTCCAGACTTTGACAGTTCTATGGTCATAGTTACTCTCTGGATTATAATTGTCTATAAAAATAAATAAATGAATAAAAAAACAAGAAAAAGAAGAAAGTTTCAGTCCTTACTCATCTTGTAAATGCCATCCAGAGAGATTGGCAACTTCAGTAAGTGCGTCTCTCCAGTTTTGCACTCTCTTTGTATCGTCTTTAAAGGCTTCATGCTTAGAGAAGGCTTCCTCGAAATTCGCTTTCTGTTTTCGTACATCAGATGGATCCACATGATAGAAAACTGGGAGTATTGTTTGTCCCATCAGGTTCATGCATTCAACAGCCTTTACAAGCTCATCCAAGCACCACGTAGAATTGGCATAGTTTCGTGAAAGAATGACAATGACATATCTTGATGCTTCGATTGCTTTCAAGAGTTTTGGAGCTATGGGCTTTCCCCTCTCAAGTTCTTCATCATCTCTAAATGTGAATATTCCTTTCTGTATCAGAGAAGTATACAGAAAGTCTGTGAAATTTGTGCGGGTGTCTTCTCCTCTGAAACTGAGGAACACATCGTATGTCCATCGAGGGGTCGGAGGAGAAGAAGATGAAGAGGAAGAAGGAATATCTATTTGGGTGATCATTGAGGAAGTGAAGGATTAGTGCGTAGTCTGTTTGTGGCGAAGAAGATAACAGAGTTAAGGTGTGTAAACAAAATGTGATAAGGCCTGGCTTGGGTTCCCGAGGTCATAGCAATTCCACAAACGCGCAAACTTACAGCCACCGCACATGTGAGCTTCTAGTCGTGTTGTGTTTTATAATTTTTCTTTGTATTAATCTAATCCTGTCACCTACTAAGAAACGACTAAGAAATAGAAAAATTAAGTATTAACTCAATCTCAACTCAAAGTCAAAGAGGAGCTCTTGATATATTTTTTTGTTAAACAATCACAATCTCTTGATAGGAATTTTTTTAGTATTTTCATGTTAAATTTTGTGAGTGTCGGCCCTCATCATCAGCAATAACATGACTCAGAAGAATCAGATTAAATAAAAATGGAAGACTTTGACTGACGTGATCCCTCCTTCTCAAATGCAGAAAAACTCGTATGGAACATGGATAATACTATTTTGCTATCCCCAGCTAATCATAGACTGCCACGTGAAAAAGTTATCATGCATGGCATATCGTGATTGGTCGGGAATAGCAAAATAGTGCTAGTAAGTAAGTGTTTCTCCTCTAAATGTTCTCTGACTCTGTCAACTTACAACTCAACAAGTGTCGGCCCTCATCATCAGCAATAACATGACTCAGAAGAATCAGATTAAATAATACTATTTTGCTATCCCCAACTAACCATAAACTGCCGCGTGAAAAAGTTATCACGCATGGCATATCGTGATTGGTCGGGAATAGCAAAATAGTGCTAGTAAGTGTTTCTCCTCTAAATGTTCTCTGACTCTGTCAACTTACAACTCAACGTGTGCTTTGATCCAAAGAAAATAAAAACAAAATAAAATGAAAACTAGTTGCTCTTTTATTTATTTATTTTTTCTGCTCAGGATATTGCTCTGTTCCAAGATGGACCATATTAAGAGAAAGATCAAAATACCACCTCAATTATTTGAGCAGATGATTCTTCCACCCAAAACCAAAATATGAAATTACATGTCAAGTGCGAGTGGCTCAATAGAACTCTGGTATTTGGTGAAGAAGTCAATGGTTGAGGAGGAAGTGCAAGTGGCCCAGTAGGGTAAGGGCTTGTCATCTTAAAGTCTAAACCTTGCTGAAGGCACACCTTCCAGGGAAAAGCTTGACCGACGTGAATTGATCCCTCCAAATGCTCTCTGACTAAGACTTTGACTCTGTCTCGGCACAGCTTACAACTGAGAGCATGTGCTGCTCTGATCCACAGAAAATTAAAAACAAAATAAAATAGAAAACTAGTTGTTCTTTTTTCTACTCTGGATATTGCTCTGTTCCAGTACGTATGGACCATATTAAGAGAAAGATCACAGTATTCTTCCACCCAAAACCAAAATATCAAATCAGATTTGAACATTGACTAAGGCTACAAGGCACTCTTGTTTGTTATTGGCTTCACTTGCATCATAAGGTCACCCCACACACACCAATTAATGGGATTGGTGATGCAAGTGAAGCCAATAACAAAGCAGAGTGGATGAAGACCAAAACCAACGCATGGTGTGGAGACCGAGATGGAGTCCAGAAGCTTGAAAGCCAAACATTCAGAGAATCAAAGTCCAAACAAAGCTAAAAAGCCAAAGGACAACTTGAGACCACCATCACCTTCCTAATTCATTAAAAACCAAAGTTTTTTTTAATTAAAAATAAATAAATAAATAAATAAATTCAATGTAACGGTTTTTCAAAAGATAAAGTTTGGAGGGTGGTTCTGATATGGCAGTTCCGCTCACATCGAGCTTCTCCAAACACTCTACATTACTAATCCTTGAACAACCAAAAAGATTAAGAACTTTGAGAGATTTTAAGCAACCTACACTGCTTGGAAGATGGGCAAGGTTTTTGCCATCTTTCAAGTTCAGCAGAGTAGGTCTTTCCAGCACTTGAATTGATGGATCAACCTCAAACAATCGTGTACAACCTTCAAGAATCAGAACCTCAAGATTTGGCATACCTTTAAAGTTTGGCGTGCTGACAAGATTCAGAGAGTGACTGAGTTTGATGGTTTTCAAATTGTGTAAAGGCTGTCAAATTTCAAAAGCATAGCAAAATTAGATTCCCTGATTGAACAGTTTTTCTAGGTAATAAAAGATCAAATGAGTAAAAGGATATATACTTTTGTTCCCATCCGAAAATGTTTTATGCAACTATGACACATTTTGAGTTCTAGTAGCTTCTCTGGGTTGAAATGTGATGGGAAATATGTTAAAGGATACCCCGTCCATTTAAGAATGCGTAAGCTATTGGGAAGATCTTCAAGTCCATTATAAAGGCGCACATTACTAATCTTGAGGTATCTTAGTTTCACCATCTTTGAAAAGGATTTAGCATTTGCATGCACCTGTACCCCTGGATCAGATGGGTGCAAAACTATGCCTTCTATTGCCTCTGTTCCCTATTAACATGGAATAGTGAAGCTCATAATTAACGTTAAAAAAGGGTTAGTAGAGTACCTTGTTTTATCATATAACAACTCAAATTATTCTTGTGCATGTACTAATTAATCTCTTACAGTATTTTTGCTCAAGACATGATTGGCATCTTCACGAAACCACAACCTGCTGCACCAGCCAGGCTCATCAGGAAATTCTCGGAGTACAATTTGCCGACCCATTTCTTGGAGCGAATCATGCATCCAAAGCCTTCCACCCAAAATCTTTACAAGAGATCTCTCGATGAGGACTTCTACTATAACTACTGCAGAAACATCACAAGCTTCTATTACTCAATCTCTGTCCTTCCCGTTAAAGAAACACGCAATGTCCAGGAACATTTTCTTCTCATTATCATCTAGACCATCATAACTAATTTTTAATGCCTCAAAAATTTCCAAGTTGCACACTCCAAGTTTTCCCAACGTACTGTTCCATTCACTTAAACCTCTTCCATGCAAGAACGATCCCAAGACCTCAAGAGCTAATGGATGACCTTTGACATAACTCACAATGCGATTAGACAAAATAAGATAATACTTTTCAGGGTAATCCTTTTTAAAAGCTTTCCAACTAAACAGTTGAAGAGCATCTTCACTTTTTAGTCCCTTTACCTGAAATCTTCTCTCCACTCCATGTTTGATCAACAAATGCTCATTTCTAGTTGTAATGAGAACTCTACTCCCAAAACCAAATCACTCATGATTTCCAGCCACACTTTCTAATTGTTCCAAATGATTCACACCATCAAGAATGAGAAGAACCTTTTTCTGACATAAAACCCTCCTTATGATCATGGCGCCTTCATGAAGGTTTGATATATCATCCTTTTTCATCCATATCCCAGAAAGAAGTTGCTTCTGTAGGCTAACAAGACCACCTTTTTCAACAATATTTCTAACATTGCCAATAAATATACTAAATTCAAATTCATTAGATATTCTCTCATGTACAACTCTAGCAATAGTTGTCTTACCAATACCGCCCACTCCCCATATCCCAACAAAGCGAACATCATCCACCCCTGCACCGAAGAGGAAGTTGATAGGTTTCAATCTTGAATCAATTCCAACTAGTTGGTTCTCCACTGAACTAAACAGTAATTTTCTCCGTAACATTTCAGCAATATCTTTGATGAGCTTTGATTCGTACCTACAACAAAAATTGTTCAAATTATCAGTATAAACTAATGCAGATATACTTTTACTAGTTTTCAGTTTTCAAATGCAGATAAAGAAACAAAATGGAGATATGCTTTTACAATGGGACCTGAAAGCTGGTCAAAGTAGTTGATCAAGCCAAAGCTAAATAATTACACAATATCTATCCTGCATTGTACTTATTCGTTTTTATTACTGTAATGAGACTGAGTTGGGAACTGGTCATCTAATTTCTTATGTCCCATGTGAACTGTAGCATACATATTGAAGAAACAAGAAGGAAATCATCTATTGTTAAGTACAGCAATATTACAACGATATATATATATATCTGAAGAGATACCAGTCCTTTGAATAGAAAAAAGAAAGAGTAACGTACCAGTCCTTTGAATTCCACCCAGAGAGATTTGCTACTTTTTTTTAAGGCAGCTCTCCACTTTCGTACCTTCTTTGCATCATCCACGAACCTCTCTTCATGTTTAATGAAGGCTTCTGCAACAGTTCCTGTTTGTTTTCGGACATCAGAGGGATCAACATCATAGAAAATTGGCAGCACTGTTTTTGTTTCTTCCATGCATTCAAGAATCTTTACAAGTTCATCTAGGCACCATGTTGATGACACATAATTTCGTGAAAGAACAATGAGTGCAAACCTCAACTCTTCAATTGCAGTCAAAAGCTCTGGAGAAATAGCCATCCCCTTTTGAAGTTCAAGGTCCTCCCTGAAAATTCTAATTCCTTGATGTTCCAATGCAGTGTATAAGTGGTCTGTAAAACCCTTGCGAGTGTCATCACCTCTAAAACTCAGAAAGACATCATATTTCCATTGAGAAGATGAAGAAGGGAAAGATGTAAAGGTTGTGTGTATGCTCATTGTCGCTGCTGGAACCTCCTCCTTAGTTTCTGGTTTGTGGAAATTCACTGGAGTGGAGATCGTTCCAAGGACGGACAATGAGAGTAATCCCAGTAGCTTTCATTTCATCATTATCTTCAAGGCTTGGCACTGGCATGTGAACCAAATATAAATACTCGATCTAGAAAGAGAGTGGTATTAAGTGTACAATGAGGTCATGATCACAAGTATAAATGACGGTTGTTGGATATTTAGTACGTAGCAGCTGAAAATGCAATGCCAATACGTATCCACTCACATAATATGGTCTTGAAGAAAAGAAAATTTCATCACAAGAACCATTAATCAAATCGTGGAGGAGGTTTAAAACTATCATAGAAGTAGAAGACACACTGCCAGTGCTACTCCTCTAGTGAATGTACAAGTATGTAAATATAGCTCCCAAGCTGAAAACCATTCACCGCCAACATATGTAATTTGTCCCCTGTTTCAATCATATTCCTCGAGTTCGTCGAAAAGACCCAAGAATCAACTAAACTTTTTAACTCCTAGAGTAAATGAAGAAAGAGGAAGAAGAAGAAAGAATTCAATTCAGAGAGAAATTATGATTTGTATTGATCACTCTGTATACTACAATTTACAGATATACTGTCCTAGATTTGAAAACCCAACATACCAGATACAGAGTCAGTAGCTAGCATCTGCCAAACATATGTATGCAGAAAATGTAAAAGAAATTAGAATTTATATAAATAATCAGTTGGAGCTTAACCTGGTTTATTGGCACACAATTCGAACTGGATTCAATTCCTCCTCTGGTCTCGTCTTCAGAAGCACCGCTGAAATAAAAGTAAAAACCAGTATAGCGGGGCAGCTATATTATTCATTTTAAGAAGGAAAAAAAAATAGTATAGCCGCATGGCCGTACTATTTATTTTAAAACATTAAAAATAACAACGAGTACCGACCGGCTATACTGGTGGAAAAATATATTTAAGGGAAATAGCCTTCAATGCCACCGGTTTTTTAGTTTTAAGTGGAAATATCAGCCCTCCCCAAAATTTTTGTAAACACAACCTATAAATATATATTTATTGTCTACTTATTGCTCACCTAACATTTTTTCTGAAATTCACCTCCCGCCAATCAGCTCTCTCTTGGCTCCGTCTCTCACACTCTCTTCACACTCTCTTCACTCTCTCGTCACTCAGCTCTCACTCTCTCATCTCTCGGCGCTAAGCTCTCACTCTCTTCTCTCTTCCCTCTTCCTCTCCCAGCGGAATCTGTTCAGACGGAGCTCAACTTCATCGTTCACCTCAAACAGGTACTGTTCACCGACATTTCCTTACGGTTTAGGGTTTATGGGTTTGTATGAAATTGTTTTATGGGTTTGTTAGAAATTGGTTTAGGGTTTAGGGGTTTCTCTGAAATTGGTTTAGGGGTTTCTCTGAAATGGGTATAGGGTTTAGGGGTTTCTCTTAAATTGGTTTTGGGGTTTTGGGTATAGGGTTTAGGGGTTTCTATGAAATTGGTTTAGGGGTTTCTCTGAAATTTTCTGATTCGGATGATTCCTTGTTTGAAACAGTGAATGGGTTTGTTGTTTGTGGAATGATGCTTGCACTGCTGTTGTTTTGTTGTTGCTATTGATGTTGTATTGCTTTTTTTTTTTGGCTGGTGTATTGCTGATTTAGTGATGTTGTATTGACATTTTAGTGCTAGTTTATTATGGTTTTATTCATGTTCCAGTACAACAAATATGTCTTTCAATGACACACTTTTAATGAGGTGTCTAAAATATCTATCATTGAATTATATTATTTCTGACTTGTTTTAAATTCGCTTCATTGAAAGCAATTTTGACTATACCTTCTACGGCAGTGAAACAAACACGTCATTGAAATAGTTTTCAATGATGTGGTCTGTGTGTGATGGATTTTGTTATCTTTAGATGACATTAGAGATATGTCATTAAGTATTTTGTAGTTTAATGACATTTGATAAGCCTCATCAATTTAATGACGTTGAGTCCGTGTGGTAGAATTTTATTTCCATGACATTTGTTATGCGTCATTGATTTTGGGACGTTTATCCCGCATCGTACAATTTTATTTTCACAACGTGAGTTTTGCGTCATTGATTTCATGACGGTTATTAGGCATCATAGATGTATGATTGTTTCCTTCAATTTTTTTTCGGGTGCTGCTGTTTTTTTGTTTCACTAGTTTTCAAATTTGGCGCTCTCATTCCATTCCAGAACCCTCTCCCTCTCTTTCCCTCAAACCCTCTATCATCATCCCTCTCTCAACCATCTTCCCCTTTGTTGTCAACCTCTCACAACCTCCATCTCATGTAAATTTCCTTCCTCCTCAATCAATTTCTGTCTGTCATACTTAGAAACCCAAAAACCACCAAATCCCAAGACCCAAACCGCTGCCTTGCATCCATATTGGTCTCAGGTGTTTGGCAAATGAAAAGGTGTGTTTTGATTGGCATTTAATGTGGTTGGTTTGCATTCAAGATTTAGAACGAGAAGAGAGAAAACAAAAGAAATAGGAAGAGAGGTTTGAAGAGGATGAGGAGTCGTGAGCCACCTCTCTGTCTCATCTGGGTTTTTGTAGCAGTTATTAATTGGTATTTGGTGGCTTACTATGGGTACCATTGCATTTAACCTTCTTACAAGTCTAATCGGTATCTATTTTCTTTCTTGAAGATGATATCTAAAGTCTAAGACAATTAGCCTGTATATATCATTTTTAACTTATATGCTCCCAACCATATCATACTTTTTGTTTCAGAATAATACTTGTTAATTTGACATAATACTTGTCAATCAAGGGGTCTCGTTATCATGCCCGTATGCATCTCCTACATATAAAGGGTATGAAAGCAAAAATTGAAATTGCCCCTGCCACTGCAGTTATGTTATTCAAGGAATGTAACGAAATGGCCCAGTTGAAGCAAAAACAAGTGGAAACCGGATTCGCAAGTTTGCAAAAATAGTGGAAACCGGATTCGCAAGTTTGCAAAAATAGTGGATCCAGAACGAAACTGGGAGAACATCACTGTGGACGGGGTCATGAATTTCATGGGTGGCGGTCGCCGCAATTGAAGAGGATGCAACTCCGAATGTGTGAACAGCAGGAAACTTTTGGTACTTTAATATGACTTTGGACACTGTAAAATGTTGTGGAAACAACCTGTAGAATGGAACTATGAGGTGCCCTCTTTTTGTATAATGTAACTATGAGGTGGCCTCTTGTTGTATTATATATGTTTTGGACTTGGATGTGATGGAAATATGAAGCCTCTTTTTGTATTTGTGCGTATACAGTTTCCTTTATCCCTGTCCAGTTCAAACGATTATAGCGGCAATAACTGGACAATACACATGCAGATAATGGCAATATAATATCAATAAGAGTACAATAAAGTCACAATAAGAGGACAATAGAGTTACAATAGGATAATATTGTACTAGGTCGTCATCAGACTTTTTTGTTTATTTTTTGGTCCACAAACACAACAAAAATTAAAACAAAACAAAAAAATAAAAAATAAAAAAATATTAATATTTCAGGTGGACTGGATGAAGTATACATCCCTGAAAGGACACATGGCCTACATTACACACCTTCAATATGGACTCTATATATACAATTCATGGCTTGCACCAGCATCACCATCACATCCCCCCTAAATTATAGAAACATGACACCACAAAACCTTATGCTACTTCCTCTTTCAACCCCTAAAATATCCATCGGATGCCCAATACTTGATGGCTGCTTGGCCGGTGGGATACCCTGCAACTCCATAACAGAATTGGTAGGGGAAAGCAGTTCCAGGAGGACGCAACTTTGTCTCCAACTAACGATAAGAGCTCAGCTCCCACCCTCACATGGCGAACTAGGGGGCTCCTCCCTCTACATATTCACATAATTCAGCTTCTCATTTCGTCGATTGCAACAACTAGCCAAACTTTATCATGCATCATACCCCAACTTAATACGGTTGGAGGCATTGGAAGACATATATGTTCATGGCGTTCATGATGCTGAACAACTCATCCATGTCCTTGAAGGCATGCAAGCATTTATTGCCATTGATCACACCCGGTTACCTGTCAAGCTCATTGTTATTGATTCCATTGCTACATTGTTCCGATCACAATATGAGGCAACACCGGCAGATTTGAAACGGCGGTCTGAAATGTTTTTCAAGATATCAGGGACATTGAAGGCTTTAGCAAATAAGTTTGGGGTGGCGGTGGTTGTCACCAACCAAGTGGTGGATTTTATCGGGCCACATCATGGAATCAATGGGGTGAGGTTGGGAAACTTGGAGTGGATGCATACATTAGGCAAACAAGTGAGTCCAGCTTTGGGACTGGCTTGGGCACATTGCATCAATTCAAGGGTGTTCTTGGCAAAACATGAGGAATCTGTTGGGGTTAACAGTCATAATGCTTCTTCACCAACTATATCCAGTCAAACACATAGGACATTTCACCTTGTATTTGCCCCACATTTGCCCCATGCATCGTCTGAATTTGTAATCACAAAAGAAGGTGTAGTAGGAGTATCACGGTAATTGCATAATAATTGCATTGTAAGGACTTTAATATTGTGCCTTCCGATGAAGTTACATTTCAGGCCCTTTTATTTCGTACTTACACAGTTTACATTGCAATAGCAATACCAGTACAATATAAGATCAATATATGTACAATATAAGTTCAATATAAGTGCAATATAATAGCAATCTGAAAGCAATAAGGGTACAATACGATAGCTATACTGTCAATATAAATAGGGAACACACCACGCTCTATTACAATGCAACCCGAATTATGCATTTTTAACAAATTTAACATTCCACATAACACCAAATCCACCTTACATAAAATTGAAATTGACAGTACCTAACAAACCAACACAAATCATATTGTCTAAGATACATTACGCAGTGGAATATTTTTTTGATAGGTGCTTTTATTGTGGCCCGTGGAACCACACCTTGAGCACTTTCTTGTACGGCTGCCCTCTCCTTGTGAGGGAATTCTCAGCTTCTTCCGTCTGCCCGGCATGACCTTCGCCATGGGAGGTAGCTTAACTCGACTTCGGACATCTTCAGGAATAACCCACAGTCCCTGAGGCTATACCGAGTAGATGCTATTCGAATAAGCATTCAACCAAGTATTTCGAGTGTAATATCGAGAAGCCTTGGTTCAAGAAGCGGCAAACTGCAACGACATGCTTGTAAGGTAGTTGCTCAAGCTGAAACTTCCTGAAACTACAACTGTTGTTCGTCATATGTACCAGGTCGTCCATATCACCATCCACAACATTATACTGTACATTATTTAGTTTAACCACATTCATCCTTGAAGCATCATCCAACCTATTCCTCAACTTCTTCTCGCCAAAATTGGGGCACAATGTTGTTGTGCATTTCAAAGCCAACTCATGCCGTTCGGTGAACCATTTCACAAGAAGATTAATAATTTTCCCTATCAAATGAACTACTGGCAGCATCCTTGCAAACCTAAGGACTGAGTTTATTGACTCCGCAATATTTGTCGTCATTACATTGTAGCGATGTCCATCCATGTGAGCTCTAGACCACTTATGTAACCCTGCCTGTTGAAGATGTTGAGCAACATGTTCCTTCCTCTTGATCTTGCGAAAATGACAATCAAATTCAGCAATCGAATAAGATTTCGCAGCCTGCTCAAAGTGCATTAGTATTTCATCTCGCTTTTTCAACTTGCAAGTGCGTTTCATGTTCCCCTTCATATGATAAAAGCATATGCCATGTTGCACTGTTGGAAAAACTTTGTTCCAGACATTCTCTAGGCTAACATTGCGATCAGAAATGATAACAAGATTGGGACACTCACTAATGACTTCATGAAGTTTAGTGAAAAACCAATGCCATGATGCATCCGTCTCCAAATCCCCAATCCCAAAAGCAAGAGAATATATATTTCGATTACCATCGAATGCATTTGCTACAAACATAACACCCTTGTACTTGGATTTTAAATTAGTGGCATCCACGGCTATCACTGGGCGCATGGAAAAACGAAACCCTCTAATACATGCGCCAACTGCCATAAAAAAATACACAAAGTGATTGTTCTCATCAGTATGGATGTGTGTCTTTGTGCCGGGATTCATACGCTCCAATTCATAGCAATATGCTGGAAGGATATAATATGCCTCCTCGGCTGATCCTCTAATGGACATTAGAGCTAACTCCCTAGCTTTCTAAGCTTTCGAATAATGAATGGGCAAACCAAAGTTGTGTTTCACATCTCTGATTAGGTCACTTGGTCTGTATATTGTCCGACAATCCTTCAACTTCCTTTTCAATGAAGTGGCTACAAGTGATGCGGTTGCTTGACGATGGTTGTCATTTATGAACCTCAAATCACATTCATGGACAGTTGTACACCTCACAATCATGAAGTTGTATTCTCCACATCTCGATGCTCGGACCCGCCATGGGAATGGACATTGACAACAAACCACAAGCAACCTCTTTGTGCAAGAGAATTGCACCTTAAATTGAAAGTGGCCTCTCAATGCCCTCAACCGTAAGTTGGTCAACAAGGCTCCCTTACTAGAGAAAATTTGCCCAATTTTAATTTTCCGATTCCAATCACTTCGCAAATACTCTGTGTCCAAATATGCTTCTCCATCATTTACACCAGCCACATTGTACTGGTTCTGTTCACTCATTTCACTCAAATGATGTTCACGGGTGGGTTCAGATTCTCCTCATAAACGCATTATTGGCAACTGGACTAATGTGTCCAAGCGGCCCAAAATAGGAGGGGCAGAGTACACTGACACTTCATTTGTTTGAGTACCATTATCACGACCATGCATCTCCTCCACCTCGCTAAAATCAATTATGTCCATCAAATCTGTCCCAACATCACCTCCCACATCAGTGACATTTGTATTATTCTGAATTACTTCATTGCTTTCAACAATGGCAACTGAAGACTAACCCATCCGACTACTATTTGTCGTCATATGCATACTATCAACTACATCATTTGGCAGTCTTTTATCTTCTATACTCACGAGTAATGGGGCTAGTTTTGAAGGTGTTACCTCACAATTGTACTTCATAAAAAATTTCACATCATCATCGTCCTCAATCTTTATGTGCTTCCACTCATTTGAGGCCATCAAAACTGAGAACTTTAAGCAAACCTTGTCTTCCATGTTTGTATTACCAATCTGATGCACACGATCCAACAATTCAGCAAATGTGATGGTCCGTGGTACTATTAAGCCTTTTGAGTCACCCCCTTCGTATTTGCACATCTTCTTTGAGGTTACCCATTTTCCATTGTAGCAAACCAGAATAACAATTGTCTCCATTTCTGACCATGACAAAACAACATTTCATTAACATATTTGAAGCCACGACCAAATCACTGCAATACAACCACAATAACCAGGCAATACAATAGCAATACAACAACAATATAACAACAATATATCAGCAATACAGAAGCAATATAAAAACAACACAACAACAATAAAACACAAATAACACAGCACTAAACAATGTATCATCACAATTAGACTATACAAATCTAATACATCAAATGGAAAATCCCAAGTTTCAAGATTCACATAACCTGAGCAATCTAAATGCATTTGGTAAAAACCCAGATGGATGAGCATCAAGATTCAAAAACATTACCCAAAGCAATTAAAATAAAACCAATTTCACAGCAGCCCAAGCAATCAAAATAAAACCTATTTCATAGAATCCCACATATATTAAGAAAATGACCATCAAGAACTCCTATTGGAGGTCAGCAATGGAGTAGAGCTTCAAGGTTGCAAGCAGCTGCGACCTTACGTTATTTAGAAGACATACCTAGAAGATGGGGTCGATGAGGGGTTTCCAGATGCTAGCGAGACAGAGCTGCGTGAGAGGAGCTGTGTGAGAGGGATACTTCTGCACGAAAAGAGAAGAAGAGCTGGGGTAGAGAGAGAGAGAGAGAGAGAGAGAGAGAGAGAGAGAGAGAGAGAACGAATAGAGAGCTTAGAGATAACTAAATTTCAGATAAAGTGTTATGTGGGCAATAACTGGACACTAAATATATATTTATAGGTGGTATTTACAAAAATTTTGGGGAGGGCTGATATTTCCACTTAAAACTAAAAAACCGGTGGCATTGAAGGCTATTTCCCAAAATAAAATTACAGAAAAAACACATAAGAATGATAATGCACTCCGGCATGACAAACGCGTGTAAATTGCCTACGGCAACCTTTCTAATCGCAACAAAGTCGGGACCCACCATTTTCGGACAGTAGCTTGGAAAAAGCTGAGCCTCTATAATGTACTTATATAAGTCACCTCGCTTATCAACAAGTCATTGTCATGCTGTACCACTGCCAGTATGAGACTATATAAGTCAATATCTTCTAGTACTTATCAGTCAATTAAAAATTATATCATTTCTTGTGTTCTTGAGCTTTGAAGGCGAGCTTATGAAAAAACCTCTGCTTTTTATATTTTTAATTTCTTAATTATTTTTGTTGGTAATCTTGGTTTCTTGTTAACCTTTTCCAAATTGATGGAAATGGCTTTGAATGTGTGACATCTAAATCACTCTTGTTTGGGTTTAATTTTGGATTTGATGCAATCTCAAAATTTTGTTTGGTTTGTGAGAAAAAAAATAGAGAGGAAAGAATTGTCATCTGTTTCTTGAGCTTTGAGTTTAATATATATTTTTTCTATAATTACTGAATTCATCTACTTGTACTTGAAGGTTTCAGAGACACTACCTAGGACATTTTGGGATGTATAATCTCAAGAAAGATCTTGTTTTCTTAATCTTACAGTTTTCAGATGAGGGAGGTTATCAAGAAGCTGCCCACACCACATGTAAGTTTCTTTATCTCTGTTTATTAATAAAACATTCTTGTTTGTGAATCAATAACATTCATTTTGGGAATTGATGTATAGGCTTGAGAGAGTCAAAGTGGATTTTACTTTGACATGAACTATTTTGAGGACACTGTTCTTAGTGGGAAGTGGGAAATGGGACACTGTTCACAAAATTCGATGACAATCGCTGCTCAACGAAGATCTATTGACAAGTGAGAACGTCATTTCTTTGAAGCTTCATATTATCTATACATCTATAAAAATAAAAAAATACCATGTTCTGCATGTTTTTGGTTCATTCTTGACAGCAATTGTCACGCCAAGGCGTTAGATATCCTCATGAAGGATCTCAAAGTTTTTGCCGAAGGTAATGAGGAGCTGTTCAAAGAAATACATCAACTTTTGACATTTGAGAATATAAGGTATGAGCTTCTTTGCAAGTTTTCTGATTTCATATTGTGACTGTAGCTCTCTCCAAATGGACTTAATCACGTGTATGGGTTCAATCCAACAGGGATCGTAAGGCACTCTCTATGTGTGGAGATATAATGTCTATAAGGAAGACTATGATGAAAGAACTCAGTCAAATAATTGAGGCAAATCCAGTTTTCATTGATCAAGTTTGTGAACCGCAGGAAAATGTTCCTTTGCCTCTACCAAATGAAAACAATTTGGAAGTAAGATATGTTCTGGTGACATAAATTTCTTTTTCCTTTAAGTATTTGTCCTCATTAACCAATGATCCTGCTCAGTGTCTACACTTACTGATTTTTGTCCAAATCCAGTTATTAAATCCCTTTTCATTGATCATGTTTGTGAATTGCAGGACTGTTTGTCTTTGTCTCTATCGACTGGGAACCTGGAGATGATACTTAGGGTTGAATCCCATACTCAAACTCATACAGATCCGACTATGGAGATCTAACAAAACATGTTAACATGTCCCCATCCATTTCATGTTTATGCATTCTTTAACTCTTGTCCTGAAGATAACACATAAAACAACAAAAGTGGATACTCACGGAATGTAAACAAGTAACTCTGGATCACCCTCATTGCTCTCTAAGTGTTCCTGTTGCAGAAAGTAGGATAAGATGAGACTTCATATGCCCAGTAATTGAAACATAAATTAAAACCAAAATATATGGTAAACCTGAACTGAATCTCAACCAATGATTCAACAATTTTTTGGCCGAAGATGATGGTTTTTCCTCTTCTACAGCAGCTGTATTATCTTGCATCTCTCTGGGAGTTTTTGATTTCCTCCTTTTGCCATCTTATGGATCCAAAAGCTGCATTTCACCCAGATTACAATACTGAGAATTGACAAAAAAGAAAAAATTCAAAAGAAGAGATGACTCAACAATTGGAGCCCCGGAAAGCAGCATACTCCTTTTGGATCAGTTAACCAGACCAACTCAGTTTGTAACTAAACTAATCAATACAACAAAAGAAACATGAAACTGAATATTTAGGTAAGAGAATATTTGTTCATCATCAGCTTCCTAGCAACCAAACATAACATAAACCAAAACAGAAAATGGAAAATACTGATTTTCAATTGCAATTTCTCAGCTTCTAGTGTTTGAATTGTTGGGAAGAGCTAACCTTTACGTTGTTGATAAACGTGAGTAGCGAAAACCCTATCTTGATGTATTTGCAGGGATGCCAGACCTGCCAAGAAAAAAGAAATCTTTATAATAAAAAATGCCATTCAAGTTTTCCAAAAATCGGCTGCCTAGGCGGGCTAGGCGGGTCCTTTTTATTTTATTTTATAAATAGTATAGCCGCGCGGCTATACGCGTTGAATAATATATTTAAACAATATAGCCGCGCGGCTGTACTCCTTAAATAATATATTTAAAAGGCATAGCTGCACGGCGGTACTAGAGGTGTCAAACGGGACGGGCCGGCCCAACACGGCACGAGCCCAGCCTGTTTAAATGAGGCACGACACGGCACAAGCACGAATATTAATGGGCCGTGCTTGGCACGGCACGAAAATTTGGGCCGGGCCGGGATCAAAAACTAGGTCCAATGAACCGGGCCGGCCCATGGCCCGATATGGGCCGGGCTTGGCCCGAGCCCGCTTCAAGCACGGCACGAGCCCAGGCACGAGCCCAAGCACGGCCCATTTGGCTTTTTTTTTTCTTCTCAAAAAGTCAAAATGCAATAATTTGACATCTAATGTCATTGTTTATATGTTTTTTTCTTTTTTAAAATCATAAACATATATTTGATGTCTTTCATTTTAGGGAAATTACTTGGGTCCTTAGTTAATTAAACATACCAACTACAAATTAATTCAACGACATTGGACTTGATATCTAATCAATACATATGACATATACGCTTATCTTATAATCAAAGCAAAATATTTCTTCACATAAAAAATAATAAGTTGTTTAAAGATGAAAAGTTCAAGTGGACTTTGTGGAGTTGGACACTTTTTGCCCTCCACCCCTTCATATTGTTTGGATGTTTGATTGATTAATGTTTTCAAATAGTTCATAATTTCTTGCCTCTAATTATATTTTTAATGCTTATAATTAGAATTATCTAGTGGAAAAAAAAAATCAAGTGAAAAAAATTCAAATTAAATGTGGTGGTTCTTGGGCCCGAGTATGGCACGAGCACGAGCACGGGCACGGCACGAGCCCGGCTCGGCCCGTTTAAAAATGGACATGGGCTTTGGGCCGGGCCGGGATCAATGATTTTATTAAATGGGCCGGCACGGCACGGCCCGATAAATTAAATGGGCCGGCCCGGCACGGCACGAAAATATTAAAAGCACGAGTTTAAATGGGACGGGCCGGCCCGGCACGGCCCGTTTGACACCTCTAGGCGGTACCATCCCTTTTTTTTAAAGAGGACCTGTTTAGGAGGGTCCCTTTGAAAAAAAAAATACATAGTATAGCCGACCGGCTATATCGGCTATACTTCTTAAATAATCTATATATATAAAGCAAAAGGCAGAGAATGGTGAAACATTCAAAATACCAGAAAATGCCCTTGGTTAGTGCAAACATTAAGAATTGAAATTATTAATTAAATGAGGATAATATGGTAAATTCACACTTTTTCATATTAAAAAAATTTAAATTAAAAGAAAATTCAAATAATGGATCCTATTTTTATGGAACACAACTACCCATTATTTTTTTAATTCTAAAATAAATATAAATTTTTTATAAAAAAAAGCCTCTCGCAGGCGCGGAAGCGCGTGCAAAGAGGCTAGTATATTTAAAACGTATAGTTGTTCGGCTGCACTCTTTAAATAATATATTTAAAAAGTAAAGCCGTGCGGCTATACGCATTATATAATATATTTAAACAGTATGGAGTGCACTTACGCTTTAGATCGACACACATAAATTTCGATCGACACGTTTCTCACCTAAGCTTTAGGTTCACTCTGGTTTTGGAACCTTGAGAATTAAAACTTAAAATCTAAGCTGAATACCCTAACATATCAACTCTGTTAAGAATGGATTGCACTTAAAATCTAAGCTCCATACCCTAAACTCTGTCAAGGCTGGAGTGCAACTTTTATTTCTCTTTGCCACCACTCACCAAAAGCTACTTTTTTGTATGAATATATTGACAGGATTATTACACAATTATGACAGGTCGAGATTGAGTCCAGATGATCTTGATCACATTTCAACCTTGTCACTTGAGCCAAAACTCACCTAGAGACAAATAAGAAAAGGGTCGGGACGATTGATCGGGATCACTAGTTATAAGTTTGGGCTCGAGTGGGATTGAATCTCTAAGAAAAATTAAAGATAACCAATACATGATCTGATCTGCAACTAAATATAATAAATCGGAGGGTATCCATTATTAGTGGCAATCTACAAGCAAGAGGAACCATATGAGGGTTCATGAAATGCATATTTACTTGAGTTAAACATTACAGTGAATTTGATGAAAATTAAATTGCTTAATGTCTCAAAGGAGAATACATCTTCAAGCATCTACCTTTGCCACTGCAGAAGCATAACTTACGCTGATGTCCCTCGTAGTTTTGCACTGACTCGATTGCTCATATCGGAGAAAATTGATCTTTATGCTCGTTGAACAGTTCTTCAACATCTGAATGCATTGAAATATGATTGAAAGGGATGAAATAATGATCAAAAACAAAATTCCAGATGCAGTTAACTGAAGAGCTAGAGTCAAACTTATGAGCAATGACAAAGAACCATTTTGCCGTCTAGGTAAACTAAGTTTAATTCTTCAAAAAATGACCCTCACATTTTTCCTATCAACCTGATTTGATGTCTCCAATATGTCAATATGAAATAGAAATAACAAGGATATCTTTAGGACCTTCGTCCTGATGAACTCAATAAATTGAAAAGAAAAAAGCACATAAATTCAGAATTACCAACAGATAATGAAAAATTGTTAATTAAATGTAGTGATAATCTGAATGTTTAATCAACTAAAGGCAAGAGAACAAAGGAAATTGCCATACTGTAAGATTAGTGCTGACTGCTACCATTCCATACACTTTGCAATTTACGCTCAATCATGAGAAAGAGAGAGGGGCAGGCAGATCTTCAAAACTTACATTTTATTTGACAAAATCAATGATTAACTACAAAGACATAATAAACCTCCACTCCATCATACCATCTTGAGGACTAAATTATTCAATTATAAAATCACTAAGCTATTCCAAATATGATTAAATGCGCCCACTCCCAAGCTCATTCACGTTTGTTTAAATTAACCCAAAGATTATTAAGCAAATCCTGAACTGAAACAACGTGTTCATATACTTGAAGAAGTGCTAGCAGTGCACTAACCCGAGAGAATATGAAATCCATTCCCTAAGGGTTCGAACATTCAACATAGTTTCAGCTGTTGTAAAGGTCTTCAAAACTACCACAACTGCAAATATCAAAAGAATATGAATGAACGATAAGAAAGGCGGAACCACACTAAGGGCTACAGTGGGTTGTAGCCCAGTGTGGTTTTTTAAGAAAAAAATATATAAAATTTATATATTTAACTTATTTTTAATATTAGCCCAGTTAGTGGTGGTGGAACTTATATATTTAACTTATTTTCAATATTAGCCCAGTTAGTGGCGGTGTACAAATTACCTTATTTCCATTTTCAACATTTAAGTAAATGTCTTTGTCATTTTACTTTTATTTATT